>JAAGNO010023272.1:0-39739 GCA_033439905.1 Ceryle rudis | reverse complement strand
TTTCCTCCCCCCTTCTTTTTTTTTTTTCTTTTTTTTCTTTTTTTTTTTTTTTTTTTTAAGTGTGAGAGGGGCAAGGGAAAGGAAGAAAATTCTGTGATCTCCTTGGCTGTCTGTGTTTTGAACTGTTAGGGCATACGTGGATCATATTTTCAATGCTTATTCTCCAAAAGTGAAAATCATCATTCTTCTGTCTCTGATACTTGAACACGTTTGTTTGTCTCCCACAGTGCTGCCTAGGCAATATGGTACTTGGTGATCATGCCTGGATCATCTCGCAATAGATCGAGATCTACTTTTAGAGAAAAATATAGTGCTGCAAAAATAATGTAAGACTCTGACAGTTGAGTTTTCTGTGAGTGACAGAGCTTACTGCTTCTTGAAGAACATTAATAGATTTTTCAAATAGACAATTGAAATTAATTAATCTTCTGGCCCACATGGTTATTCAGAAGAGCTTGGTGAAGTGAGTCATAAAGACTCAATAACCCCTGGTCTAATTTAAGTTACATGACTTCTAAGAAAATCTCAAGATTTTCTGGGGAGGGAGGAGATCTTTCTGTAGAAAGAAAGAACAGGGGAGAACAGGGGAAGTAAATATGAAGGACTTGGCACAGTATCTGGAGAAATCCAGCACAAGCAGCCTCAAGGGAAGATGGGATGGCAGTGACCCATTCACAACTGAATCCTGTCCTTTGGTTTAAAGTAATAATTGGCAGCAAAGTTATAAATAAATAGATTAAGCAGAAGGTTGAGAGGGGGCCGGCTGCATTACATATTACAAGTAACTGTCAGATTAGTCACATGTGACATTTTCTTGTTCAACCACCGCACAAAGGATGAAGCTGAGCATTTGTGCAATTAACAAGTCATGGGATATTTAAACAAATCAGTACTTTCATCAGGTCAATTTTCTACCTTTTCATTACATTACATTGAAATTGGCTCTGATTTTACATTGTAGGACTATATATTCTCTGAAATACATCCCCCTGCATATGTGGAGCATAAAAAATTAATTCCATTAACAGGTATTCTCTAACTAGGTCTCCAGAGCTCTGAGTCTGAGTTATGCTGCATTTTCCAGTATCTTTTTAAATTTGCATGTTCTAGATAAAAACAGTATCCTTTAAAAATCATTGCCCTCTTCTCTGTAATGGCGACAAGAGAGGAAGAGGATATTGAAAAGTTCCTCATCAGCATAAATAAATTAAAATCCTCACTTTGTAGAAGCCAAGAGGAATGAATGTGCTATTAAATGTTTTAAGAGGAAGCTAAAGGCAGATATGACCAAAATGAAGCTCCCCAGTCTAAATATATTAGCAACTGTCTCCACGCTTGTATTTTTAAATGTCAGATAATCTATGAACACTGAAACATCTTTAAAGGTAATGTGGCTGGAGAAGGGATTATGCTACAGTGTGTTTAAATAATGGGAGATCACATTTACAGTTCTTCTGCACTTGCAGGTTAAAATTCAACTTTCTGTTGATAAGGCCAGTCTCACATTTCTATCACAACTGTCTGTACTCAGGCTCCTCCTCTCTTGTCATCTCTTTCTATACTTGTATGACAATGCCTCATTTTGCAGGGATTTCAAAGGTTTGCAAAAATTTCACAGCAGTGATCCTATGTCATCCAGCAAGGGAGGTCTCTGTACACTATTTAAAAACTCACACAGTTCTACATGCTGCATAATAGAAAATTCATGTTTAATTAGATATTTTGGGTTTTTCATTATCCAGCTTGCATGCATGATTGTCATAACTGTGCCCATGGGGTAGATTCACAGCTGTACACTAGACTGAGGCATCTGCTTGTACAGCTTCTCTGTAAATCTGGAGCTGGATATGCAAGAACAAGTACATTAGAGCCAGCCCTGATGGGTATAATAAAGCATCCTGTGCACCTACATTGCAGAATGGAGAGCAAGAATTCCTCTGCTCCAGTCCCATTAGGAGCTGAGTGACACTGAGGAAGAGAACACAAGTGAGAGCCCAGGGTGAAAGCAAAGAGGTGCTTCCAGGAGCTGCTGTGGCACGTTACATGGATTCCCTTTTTCAGAGTTTAGGGGGTTTGCACTGCACAACAGGCAGAAAGGATATTCTAAAACTTCTCCTGACCTTTCAGTGTCTTTTCATCCTAGGACATGTCAGCAGTGTAGCTCCCCTGACCTGCATGGCTTAGCAGTGACCAGTGGGGAAATAGCTCCTTAGGGTGGGGAATGGTATGGTAAAGTCTCCCCAGGCAGCATGGATAGCCAATGGGTGCTGTCGCAAGCCCAAGAGATCTTGTATACACAAGATTACAGATTTACACATATAACAAATCTGTAATGCAGGCAGCTGAAATCATAAGTGTGCGTCAGGGACCTGTGTAGACTGTACTGCCCTGCCCACTTGTCCTGCTGTCCTCATAGGCTTCGCAGTCTGGGCTGGAAGCTGCTCTGTTTATGACTGTTCCCAAAGACAGTTTACAGCACCCTTGCCCAGGCTGGGTCACCTATGGACCAGGTGAAAAATTCTAACAGCTCCTCATTCACACTTCCTTCATTTGTCTCTTCAAAGATGCATTATTTAGTTGTAATGACATGTGGTAACACAGTTGCTAAATGCTTAGCAAAAATAATTATGGCTTGCTATGACTGAGAGTGGTTCATAGCAGAACTAGCTTTGGTGGATATAACAGGAAAGTGTTGCTAAGGAGCAGCTCTCTTGGTTTTCAGTAAATCCTTATCAGGAAAGATTAATTAATCTCCTAACAGACCCAGTGTTGCCAGCTCAAGATTCTACCCCAAGTCTTATGGTATTTGCACCTCAGTGTAGGTTGTGGGCTTGTTTTCAGACAGTTATCCATAAATCAGACACTATTTACTTTTTGCAAAGACCATCTATGTGCATGGGTCAAAATATTCCAAACCTGGGAGTACTGATGATTTTTTTCTTTTTTGTGCGGTCCTGCTACTGACTTGTCTGGCCTTGAGCAACCTGTTTCCTCCCTCTGGGTATCATTTATCCTCTTTGAGTAAAAGGGATACAAGCAATTTATTTTACTGTGAGAGGTATGACTATCATTTGCAATGTCCATGGGATTCTTACGATAACGGACGGATGGCTGTTTAATAGAGAGGACATTCCTGGCAGTGGCTTCGGCAGGCGGATGCTCTCCCTCTGACAGGAGCTATTCAGAGTCACTTTAGGCAAAGAGAAATCTGATGGCTTTAGAGTCATGTGGTGCTAGCAAGGGGTAAAGGAGAAAGATTACACAGAGTTTCACAGAGTTTCAAAGGTGATAGATCCTGTTCTCCTCATTTGGGCAAACTTATTTTCAAATGCCAACCTCTTCCCTTCAGTATCTCCTTCAATTTGCCACTGCCATTAATGGTATTTTAGTTCAGCTTTATCCTGAGTTCTAGGGCTGTATTTCACCTGGATTTCAAACATAGCTTGTTTTTTATCATCTTAAAGACATCTTGCTATTGGATTGTGTATTTTAGGGTTTCCTTTTTTACCTAATGCACTGGGCCTCCTATCCCTCCACAGTTGTATTTTGACTGTTAGTCTCTTAAACACTTTTGAACTGAGTCTTCAGCACCACCCCAGAGTAAATTCAGAATGCTATCCTTTCTTGGGGGTTCTAAGATTAGCTGTTTGATGAAGCTGTCATTTACTGTGTCCAAAATTATTAATCCCTATGTCTTGTCCTGAAGAGGCAGTGATCCAGGCTATGATGGGAGTTGAAATCTTCTACTATAGATAGTTGGCTGTAATTTACAGCTTTTCCTTAAAATTTCAACTCCTAAAGTCTTGCAAGTTTGGGGTTTTTTTCACTGAAAAGTGACATTTCTAGAGTCACATTTAAGTCTATTTTCTTCACTCTTTTTTTCACTGAGACAGTTATGCAAATATTAACAATCTCTGTAAACAAGAACAAACCACACAGGAGCAACTCCTCCTTAACCTGGTCCCTGAAGAGCCATTTGGAACAAATGGCTGTGTGCATAATACAGTTTTTTCTAATTAGCATCTCTGGCAATAAGCCACTTGGGTATATTTGATATGCTTTTATCTTAAGATTAAATTTGCATTTGCTTCTAGGTAGCTCTGACATTTTCATTCTTGTTTTATATCTCTGTCATAACATGATTATTGTGTGATCACTACCCGCAGCAAACCAGTCCCTTATTTGTATACAGCTCAGGCTTAGCCACAGTGATGTCCTCTATGATCACGCCAAATAAGGACTTAGGGGTTTTTTTTGAAACTTGCCTCTTAGAATTCAAAAATTATTGTTGTAAAAGTTGCAGAAGAGGTGTTACTTTATTTTACTTTTTTTTTTTTTTTTTGAGCCATATAAAAACTCCAAGCTATAAGTTGTAAAAACAACCAAGAAAATAATTGATAAATAATAGTGTCTTTCTGAAGAGATTGCAATTGAAATATTCAGGAAAAAAAGGGTTAGTCAAACATTATAAGACAGATTTTAATGATTTTCCCAAAGTTTTGAAGAACTGGATATAGAATAGATCCTTTTCATAGGCCAGCATTTTAACCACAGAACTTTTTCCTACCACAAAGAAAGAAGCACTTTCAAAAATAATTTTTCAAGGGCATATTCACAATGTGTTATAAACTGTTACAGCTCTTACAAATCCACTTAATATATTATTGATTATATCAACTGAGGATTTGCCACAGGACTCTCCAGTAAATAAATAATTAAGTAAAAAACCATACATCAGGTGAAAGTGCTTTCAGAAACGTTAGAAATAGATAGTAATAGGATTTCTTGTGCCATGAAAAAATCTGTGATTTTCAAAGTTTTTATTTCAAGTCTTAGAAACAACAATAAAATTTTCCTAGGTCACAGTATGAACTGTTGTCCAAATCATGTCATTCACCTAATTCACTTAAAGCAGTTCTATTATTAAGTCCCTTACCAGGAGCTTTAGTGAAAAGTGAGTATTCTGAAGTGCAAAAAAAAGATGGAAAATGTCACACCATTGCAAAGTTACCTCTCACAGACATTGCTTTTGGAGATTAGAAATAGACAAAACCAATCTGCAATAATAAGGTAAAGTGACAGCTACAAATCAGCCAGCAATCTCACTCAGTCCACCACATGGGCCTTTGAAGTTTTCAAACTTTATGTGCTTAATCAGATTTCTGATGATGTCCGTTCATGAAAAAAACCCCACATTTCTATTTCCCCAGGTTAGATTTCTTCCTCTAAACAGATTTGTATTCCACTCTCTTACTACAAAAGCCTGTTCAGCGCTTAGGTCAAAACCACAGAAGAGGAAAATTAGTAATGCAAATCTGAAAATCTTTTACCCACTCACAGCTGGGATTTGTTCACTTCGAACACCACAAGGTGAGTGAGGAAAAGTGTTCCACTCTGAAGTCGTATTGGGCAGTTGTCACAGTGACAAGACCATGCTGAAGTAAATACCATGATGCCATCCATACGAGTTCTACTATATATCAGCTCCTTTTCAACCCTCCAAAAAGTAGAGAAATCACCTACTGTTAACTGCAGGCTGCTTTATAATTGCAAAATAGTATCAGATTTCCATCAGAAACAAGGGGTTTATAGTGGACAAAATATTTCCGCACATTTGAGATCCATAAATTAATCAAATGTGATTTATCAACTCCCAATAATAGTAATAATATGCCATGCATAGAATACTTACAATATAGCTGCTATAGATTATTACAGGTATGAGGATTGGTGCTACTAGGAATTACAGGTTATAGATACAGTTGATTGACTAATACTATAAATCCAATGGCAAAACCTATACTATTAATGTAAAGAGAGATTTAAGTATTTTATCTAGGTTTACTTAAAAAAGATGTTACCCCCAAGAGCCACCAAAAATCTCCTTAACGCTTTGATGTGTGTAATTTAACTTCTTTCTTAAAGGGTGCTCTTAATCTGAGTTATTTCAGTGCTACATTTCACAACATTGCCTCAGAAACCATTCAGTGGACAAAATGGACAAGCAGCTGAGTGCAGGGTGATGAACTACATGTGGGAATGGAAACACATAGCTAAAAGCAGAACAAGTTTTTAATTGGCTTTGCCTTTAAAGCATATGCCCTAAAACTCTGTCCCAGGCTTAGATTTAAGAGAAGAAAAACTGTGCCTGGGAATGGTGATGTGTAGGATTATAAATATGAAGGAGAGAAAGACCTGGAGCCAAAATTTCAAAAGACAAAACTCAGCTGGAGAGATTTAAAGGAAAAGAAAAAACTAAACACTGTTGTCCAGGGCCTCAAATGGAACCCAAGATTTCAGAGCACTGTTTCTCTATTGAAAAAATGCCTGATGGATGCTGGTAAATGTTTCATCTTCATTCCTATCTGCTGGTTCAGTTCACATATCCTGTTATTCTCTGCAGTAGATGTAGTGACTGAAATACTGCTGATGAAAAAGTGATGTTGATTTGTGTGGCAGAAGGTCTGGGGCAGTTTTAATTCATATTCAGAAGTCTTCTAGATCTCATATATGAATGCTGTTGGCTACATAATCTTAATGCAATATTCTGTAATCATTCATTGAGAAACTGTATAATGGCTTTGCTGCACAATTTGTGAATGGGTTGGGGAACTGTGTGAAAAGGCAGATGGGGAAGGCCTTGGAGAACTGGGTTCTCTCTGCCAGACTGCTCGTGGGGGAAAAGGAGTCGGTCATTTAAACCAGGTGCTCATCTTGAAACTAGAGCTGACCTGCAAATCTTCAGCCAGGTAAGAATCCACAACACAATTCAGTAGACATTATTCTCCAAGCATGTAAAAAGCTGCCTATCTAATGGTTCTGGAAAGTCCCAGAATACACGTCTCAAGTGAGGCAGTCAAAATCAGTATTTTTAAATCTCTTTATGATGCTCTGCACACTCCTGAACTATGTAAGGTGGACACACCAGCCCCACACTACTTAGGGCTCTTGTGGAGCAGGTACTTCAGTGACAGGCACTACAGAAATGCTTCGGAGTATGTTATTACTTCTGTCTTCATAGATTAGTGGAGAAAAATGTGTGTGATCATGCACTTATAGGCTGCATCATAACGCATATGCACAAGGAACCAAATGAAGGTTTCATAGGCGACCATAATTCTGGCATTTCCGAAGTTTTTAGTGCTTGCCCTTAAAATCTTAATAATGTGCTCTTAATTTAGTAGCTTTCCAGTATATAACATGTAATTATCTAAAACTACATATGTGATGTTTTCTCAGTATCCGGAGAACATTTTGTTTTATGCTTTAAAGGGATGCTGAAGAATAATAGTTATTTAACTAAAATACCTTTGGCTTTCTTTTTGCTTTGCTTTTGTGTGGAAGCCACAGAACAGCTTTTCACATACCAGATGAATAATGTGTAGGAAGAGTGAGAGAGGAAGGGAATTGATGGCTTTTTTTTTTTAAGTACATGAATTTAATTTCACTGTGACTTTTATTTTAATCTTAATGCACATCCAAATTTATTTCAAAAAAAAAAAAAAAAAGGATCTCCTTCTGATGCTTCAATATGTTGTTATGTATCTTATGGAAAAAATTCCTATTTTAAAAAATAATACACTTCTCAACTTATTTTTTCAATTGTAGGTTGAAAATGAACATACATCAATGTTTTAATTACTAGGTAGCATAAAAATATTGTGCATCTTCAAACTATACAGAAAAATGCATTCATGGGCATGCTGGGCAACTGTTAGATTACCTGACCAGATTTAAAGGTTTCATAGAAATGAGCTTTCTCGCACTGTTAGGTCTTTTAGAGAAAGTCTTTTTCTCATCAGTGCCAGGAGGAAGGAGACCAGCTATATCATACACATCTAAACTAACCAGCATTGTGACACTTGCAGTGCGAAAAATTCCCCATTCCCTGCCCCCTGCCAGGTTCTTTGCAACACAACTGTAGACATAAATCCCCTTCCCTACTAAGAAGTGTATGTATGAATATTGAAATGAAGCACATGTAACAGACAGTTATGCAATTAATCTGCGAGCACCATCACAGATTCCTAGTTTTGGAGGAATACATTCATGGTTATGAAATATATGATTTTTGGGGCACAAATTATGACAGAACAAATCCTACTTTTGCAGACAAAAGATAGCCAATGGATTTTTTTTTCTATATTCCCAATGATCACAGAGATAACACAGTCTTGTATATTGTATCACAAGCAAAATATCACAGGAGTCCTAATTCCTCAATGTTAAAAGCTAGCTGCACACCCCCAGTACAGAATCTTAAAAAAAATTTTTAAATGCCCAAAGCTTTAGGGTACATAATGTCCACTCACCTCAGTTAAAACTCCAAGCAAATATGATAGATCAGCTTAACAAAATAAGGCATCAGTAGCAGGAAGTATTTATCCATTTTTCTATGCATTTCTTCTATTCCTTGTTACTTACCTCTGAGTGCTGCTGTTGCTTGGAGCACACAGAATGCAGCAGCTCAATCCGAGGAAGAAAATGGTTATTTCCTTCTGCTTTCTGTTCCTGTTATCCCTTGAAACTCTTTCACTTTTTTCGAGTTGCATAGGAATACAAGGATGGACCCTTTGGGCTCTACCCAGGTCTGTTGATATTATGTAAAACAGATGAATGCATTTCCTATTTTAACCATGAAAATCACGTCTTCACTGACAGGCGCCTGGATCATTAATAGTATACTGTATGCAACTGTGAAAACCCACGTAATGCTCAGAATTGGGCTCAGTTTTCTAAATGAAGAATCAGATGAAAATCTGCAAATCGACTTCTGTTCGTTGAAAAAGTTTCTCTTCATCTCCCTTGTAGAAGAAGCTGAAAGTCACTGTTTAACCAATAGGGATTTTTCATTGGAAATGCTGTAGGAAATCTCTAGACTTGGTTTAACACCAGAAATAAACACATTGGAGATGTTTTGGTCATTAAAGTACCTCTAATCCCACTGTAACTTTTGGTCAGCTACCACATCAAACCTGTGATTCCTTTCTCCCAAGGCAATTTTGTCTTATAGCACTGTCAGCAAACTGCTTCAGCACAGCTTGAAAAGATTCCAGCTTAAATTACAGTAGTGAAAGCCTGTTCTGGCCTTTTCCCTTACTATTTTTTCTAGAATATTTAAATTTCATATTATTCCCCACTCAGTCTTAACCATACTTCCCAGAATGCAGGAAAACAGTCTTTCCTTCCTGCCATCCTAAATGCCTTCATTAGGGAGACTTAATGTTGAAGTGTTTTGGAAAGGCAGATGCTCTGGATTTAAAAGAAACAGGAGAAGACTCTCAGAGAACAGCTGCATTGCTCTCAGCTTCAGGCGAGCCATATCTCAGAATGGTTTTGTACATTATTTTGTCACTGGGAACATATTATTACCATCTAAATTTAAAAACACTGGCTTTCCTGCATGAAGGCAAAAGCAGGCTTAAAACCACAATGACTGTTCTGTTCAAGTATTCTGTGTTGATGATGCAGAAAATAAGATGTAAGTGAAAAACAGTTCTTGTTTGAGAAGATCTTTGTTTGCAAGGTGTCTGTACAGAACTGGCCAAAACCCGCATGTACAGGAATTCTTGTACACTTTCAAACATAATCTAGTCACAGTTCTTTGTTGAAATCTCATTCAGCAGCTGCTTCAGCTCTTTGTGTACTGCTCAGAAATATCTTGTCCCTACTATTGAGCAGTATTATTTTACATCTGTTAGATTGAAATGTTGGACATTAAATCCATGTTCCAAAGTTATAATTTTTCAGTTCTAAAGGAAAATATTTTTAAAAATAAACTGCACACTGTCTGCTTCTGTAGATACTAGGTCATGGAATTCTTGGAATAGTGTTCTGGCAAACAATTCCACTTAGGAGCACTGATTATATCTCTTGCTCTTAAATGGCTAGTGAACTTCCAAACTCCAGGGAGAGAATAAAAAAATTTTTTTTTTAAATAGTATGATTTTAAACTAAATCACAACGTTGGGTTTTTTTTTCCCTGTGAAATATATATTAACAGCTTTTTCTTTTATCGAGTCTTCTTATGCATCTTCTACAACCACCCACAATTATTTTCCAGAATAGTTTAGTCAGTGACTGAATGATCCATTGCAACTCAAATAAATTGCTTGTTCTGAAAAAAAAAAAAGTGTACTAAGCATATGGATAATATAAGATTGGTTTATTTTAGTTCAATGAACGTATGTAAAACAGAGGCATAGACTTTCACTCATAAACAAGACTTCAATGAACAGCCTGTTATTTATTCCCCGAGGGACACTTTAAGGAACAAGTTGAATGAATGTACTGTTTCAATGACTGTGAATGTCACTGGGAATCTTTTAATCAATGTCAATGGCATAATTAGGTCCAAAATTTTGTATACATATATATTAAAAATATATATTTTATATATAAGTTCTAGTGAAGGAATTACTCACGTTTTCTGAGTATCATTTTTGCATTTCAGAAGTATCTGAATCTCTCTAGAGAGGGAACCAGACCCTAAATTTGGGAATTTTGCTTTTTGATAGATTTGTATTTCCTGATTGTATTTTTGTAATTACATCTGTAATGTGACAAGAGATTAAATATCTTAGAGATATTTAATGCAATGACAAGTTGGAAAAAAAACTCCTAATTTTTCTTCTAGTATTTAGTAGAAGTTTGGCAGTGAGCATTATCCCGACCCATCAATCAGTATCTGTCCACTAATCTAATTGTTATTCAGTGAGTTCTTCCTATTATAATCTTTCAGGCATGTGCTCCAAAGTCTAATGATCTTTCTGTGTTGTATCCTAAGAGAAGGAAGGATGTTAAGTCCCAGCTCACTGAGAAGGATACTGAGACCCAGCAAAGGTCCCAAACGTATGCATGGATTTAAGTATGCAGTCTTAACAAGGTTAATAGAATTCATCCATCAGTGAGATGCCTTATGTGGAAACATGCTTCTTTGAGTTTTAAAACTACATTTGCTAAGCTTCTAAATACTTGAAAATTAGGCAAACAAGTTTGAAAAGATGGCAAAAGCTTCTTAAATGTTTTGCTGAAAAATAAAGCAAATCTTTTCTGGTTTAGAAGTTTATATGAATCTTTTTATGCCAACAGCACTGGTTGTTCACCAATGGAGGAGCAGTGTCATGGCCACAGAGGGAATGCTGGAGGGCTTCTAAGACTGACTGCAGTGATCAAGTCAAAATTTTTGATACAGAACTGAGCTAACAAATCAATGCATATATTGAGAAAGCTGATGTTCTGTATTCTTGCTGATGGGCAAAATTCCCCAAAAGCTTGGAATGGCTTAATTTCAGACTTTCAATTGCCATAAATAAAATAGAACTCTTCCTCCTTACCAGGACCCAGACTTTAATCTTGCATTTTTGCATGAGACTCAGAACTCCCATTTCTGCATTTCCTTAAAGTGGAACACTCATATTTTACACTTCATAAAATGGCAATAAATAATCTCTACAGTTAATTCATACCTTTTAAAATATCACTTTAGGAATCTGAACTCCCTTCATACACTTTGGTGTTCTTCATGTACTGGAGAGCTAAGTTTTTGTTAAGCTTTTCTTGGCAAACATACCTCAAGTATGTGAATTTTGTAAAGCATCCGAAATGTTTAATGCAAAATAGTGTGCATGTGGTAATAGTTTTGGATATAATAGTGTACATTTCATCTGTCGGTGTATTTCTGTATTAGAAGACATACATTTATTTATGAGATCACATCTTCTTTGGATTACAGCTAAAATATAATATATTCTTTGCTGATACCAAATAGTGACCCCTTTCATTAAAGCTGGGCAACATTCCATCTCCTAATGTTTTACTGTGCAGTTTGCTTAAAAGTCTTTCAAGAAAAAGAGATTAAATTGTCAAAGTTACAAGGAATCACTTGAGCAATTGATGTAGCAGAAACTTGGCATACAAAACCCTGGATGGATATTGAAAAGCTTGTTTCCCCATTGAGGAAGAGGTGGGTGGGGGCAAAGAGGCTAGGTCACCTCTTGAAAATCCAAGGTGTTTTGCCTCTGATTCCTGTTTTTCAAGAAAAAAATGATTGTGTCAAAATTTCTCTGTGTACCAGAATGCTGCATGCTAATTTTAGAACTCTTCAGATATAATCAGTAGACTCTTTGAAACACATTGAAAAAAACCTGGCATTTCAGGAATCCCTCTTAAACAGGTTTTAAATAGGAGAAAGTAGGACTCTAACTTATTCAGTATTTCTTAAATACTCAAATGTTTTGTTTGGACTCAAGTTTGAGACTTTCTTCTTTCAGATTTAATGAATAACTACAGAATAGGCATATTCATAAAAACTGGAAACAGCTACTATTTTAAAAAGAAACTGAGATTAGATTTAGAAGGACTGTAGAATGAAACATGTTCTCCTGTGTCATGAACCTGAAGAAATCCCTTTTATTTTTATTTTAAAACACTTAATGTGCTTTGATTACATTGTTACTACTTGAATAATTAACATTTGTAACCTTTTCTAATTTGGAATTAATTATAATTAGTAGGAAAAAAGAGATCAGATACTCCAATATATTCCTGGAAGTATCTTTCAAATGTCCTAAAAAGTATTTTCAAATGCTACAAAATTCATGTACACCACCCCTGTGTCTCTTGATCAGCCTTAATTAGGATATTTTTGTTGTTCAAATGTGGCAATAAGTTCCTTTTGTTTTCTCAGTAAGGCCTTTTGTAATTTTTTTTTTTTTGTATCATCTGTCACAACAATTTATTGCATGTGTAAGCAATTTAATGGTTCACTGAAAGGTTGTTATGCAACTTAATTGTATAAAATCCCATCCAAGCCCAGAAATTACTGTAAGGGGGAAACAGCAAAATGGGGAAAGACTGAGAATTTAAATATGTTTTCTGTTTGTATTTTTATCTTTTATATGTGATTTTGTATAGCTACTCTCTTTGCTACCCTGTGAGTGTAAAAGAGAAGAGATTAAGTGCCTTAGATTGAGAGGTCAGGAGTAGATAGCTGCCACCTACTCCCAGCAAAGTCAAGACGAAAGTCATAATTCAGACAGTGGGGTACACCATAATACCACATCTGCTTTACATAGGTCTGAAATGACTATTTCAGCAGTATACAATCACCTGCTCCATTCCATGGTTAGTTTTTCATACAGAAGCCATTCAGTGTAAGGCTGAGCTATTACTAAAATCATTAAGCCTAGTCTTAACAGCGTAGGTGAAGAATGATAAATGCACTCTTCCGACTGCAGTAATGTCTGAACTCAAGGGCTTTCTCTCAATACTCATTATAACCCTGTACATGAATACAGTGGATGGAAACTATTATCAAATGGTAAAGCTGTCATTGATACAGCTTATTAGCTACTGTGACAGGATATACTGAGGATCAGAGTGCAATTAATGCAAAGGGCAGATTGTGCCACTATTATTCACATCACTAAATCACACATATTTCTGTTGACCCTTGTTGTGTTTATCCACACAGCAAAACATTGCTATATGAACGAAAGCTGGAAAATTTGACTCTAAACTGATTATACATAAGTACTACTCCAAAAGAAGTAAAAGACATAACACTGCATTTTTAGTTCACTGGCACTGACTTCCACGGGAATAAGGGCTCATCTTAAGGTATTTGACAGAATAAAGAAATGTAATTGTGCTATACACTTGTTCCTGACGTCGAAAGCTATAGCTTCATAATTTAGTTTATTTTTGCAACCATTGCATTCTCTGAGAAACTACAAACTCTTTCTTATAAAGAACCTTTTTCATTGGTCTAGATGGTCTCCTGCAATCCCATCCAACCTGAACCACCCTACAATCCTATGATCTGTTTATGTAACCCTTACAAATCAAATCCATGTCCACATCCATCAATTATTTACCTACATATTTACAGATGTCCCAGAAGTATGTTTTTGACCTTCAGGCAGCAACATTGAAGCACAACAGAAAATTCCACTTGACAAAAGTTAGAAAAGCTTAGAGCTTATAAATTATCTACTATTCTAGACTGCTAGAGCAACTTTTGTAAAACAAGAAATAGTCAGGTTCATTTTGGCTCAGAACAAAAAGTACAACCAGCAGAAGTAGAACAATGGTTGATAACCAGCAGCTGGTATTGTTTATCTTCTTGAGATTTATTTTTGTATTGGCAATTGAACTTGCTAGTTTGAGCTCTAAATAAATTTTTGAGGGAAGCTTTACATATATTACCTAATATCAAACACAGTATGTATTTCTCTTCTCACCTGTGAAGATGCTTGTAACTTAACTTCTAACATTCATCACCACAGAGCATATCGCTTGGAAGATGGAGACCATTTTTTCAACAGCGAACATAAAAGTGAAAACAACGATGTCAAAAAGCAGTAACACTGAACTGTAATTCCCTTTAAGTTTTTCTTAGTCCTTCTCACATTGTAAGAGCCTTACTTCACAGTCACTCTTGCCTCACAATTATGTTTCAAGAGAATAATCAAAGAGAAGGCAATTTGCACACTGTGCAAAAGTACATATTTTGGCTGCAGGCAGTTCTGAAAACATGGATTCTATCCTCCCTATAAAGGATAAATCATAAAACAACTTAGTATAAGCATATTGTACATTGCACAGGCCATAGCCTTGTAGCTGTATTTCCATTGCTCTGAAGGCTACAACCGGCTCGTTTCTTTATGTGTATACATAGATCCAAATCAGCATGTCATGAATTGATTATTTTTTGTCTAATAATGACTTCATGGACTGTTGTTTTGGGCCTCTCTTCATCAGCCTCCCTCAAAAATTGCTACAAGAATTTGCGACTGGCTCTCCATTCATCAGCCAATAACAGTAAGATATACCATACATGATGTATAGCCTCATAAACATACAACTGTCTCTCGCACTGGGAGTACCCGTGGTATATTAATGTGTACCCGAACCGACCACTCCAGTATTCAGCACCAAGGTCAGCTCAGGACACAACCTATAGAAACGGACCTCGCTTCATTACGTCAAGACTCCCATCTAAAAGAGACAGCAATTTGGAATTAATAAAGCACTTACTGGAAATAAGCAATCCTGATAGAGAATGTTTTATTTAAAAAATCTAAACCTTAATCTGTATTCATTAACTATATTCTTTATAGAGCATTCTATGTGGAATATAATGCAAATGGTTAGATGTGAGATACAGTTTGTAACATTATTTACTGTCAGTAATGCACCTGTATGTGTGGCGGCAGAAAAGCCAGATGTGCACTGCACTTGCATCTATTTTGGTTTGAATTGCCTATGTACAAAATATGGGCTAAATCATGCCTTTAGGCACAGTCTTGAACAAAGATCATAAATTGCACAATCTCAGAAGACGTGATATTGTAGCACAAGTCTCCCTCTGCTTCAGGATAGGCCAGCCACAAATTGGCTTTCTCAGAAGCTGTCTACAGCATGTCTGCAATGTATCAGACACACTCACTAACCAGGGCATTGCATTGTTGTAACAGAAGTCTATTTCTCTTTCCACTTCTCCTTGTCTCCTCCTCAACTTCACCTTCCCAAGAAGAAAGATGTCATAGGTAACAGACTGAACAGAATTACAGAATCACTCTAGTTGGAAAAGGCCATTAAGATCATTGAGTCCAAGCATTAACCTAACACTGCTAATCCCACCACTAAACCATGTCCCTAAGCACCTCCTCTATGTTTTTTAAATCCCTCCAGGGATGGTGACTCCACCATTTGCCTAGGCAGCCTGTATGCTCCCTTGTATGCAGACTGAGACAGACATACATTTTCACTTCCTTAAACAGATGTATGTAGTCTTTCATAAACCTAGACATTCTTTCTGTGTAGGCTTAGCTGATTTCTGTTTCCTTTGAGTGTGGACTTGAAACATGGAGATGCATTTGGTAGACTGAGATGAATCTATTTCTGACCTTAAATTGAAATAGAAGCATGTGAAATGCTAATTCAGAAGGCCTCTATGTATTTCATACATGTAAAAAGGCAAATGAGGTCCTACTGGATTTATTATGTATCAAGCCAAGAAATGCTTTAATTTTTAGAGAAAGAATTTTTACAGGTTCAGAACAAGACTTTGACAATCCACCGGTGACAACAAAGCTACAGTGACAGTATAAAACTTCTAAAACTTCAAAGTTGTTGTGCAGTTTATTGTGTTGTGGCAGTAAATAATTCTCATACATTGTCTAAAAAACCAAAACTGCAGTAAGGTTAGAAAATGTTCCCAAAGCAGTAGCCTGAAATTTGTATCATCACCGAGAGAACGTGGCAACAATGCATATGGGAAATCCCAAAATGAAGAGAATAGTTAATCACTGTACCTTTACTTAAGTAACCAGACTGATACAATAGCACACACAAAGACATTTCAGCCTAGAAGTTGTCCTTTATATAAATCTAAGGGCTTTTTTACATGGCAGTGCTTACAAAATCTAATCCAAATTATCTGTGTGCTTGGAGTCACTTAATTAAACTCTCTCTGTATTAAAGTAATCTTAATTCAATTTAGGTTCATTTACTTTGGAAAAGAATAAAGCTAAATTAAATTGAGCTCACTTTAATTCTCAACATGAGTGTCCATATAGATTTTAATAGTTAATTAATCCACTGTACTTTCATAAATTAAACTGGATGGATTTTCATAGTCTGTGTTTATATAAACAAGCTCTAAAAACACTCATGTTATTTCAAGACTGTTCTATTTTCTATTGCACTCCATATGGACTAATTTAACAGGCACTAGGAGGAGCCAAGTATTAGCAGACTATTCTTAACTGAAGACTGTATTTTCCATCACTGTATATAAAAGACATTTTTTTTAATACGTTCTCTGAATTATAGTCCTTAATGTAGCCCTTTAGGCCTTAAAGCCTATTGATGTTGAACTAAAGAAGCTAAGATATGATTCTTTAGAGAAAAAGTATTTATTAAAATTTCAAGTCCAAAAATTACATACTTAAAATATGTTCCTTTGCAAAACAGCTTAGAGCAGAATTGGATTTTCTAGGTAACAGATGCACTAAAACCACAATTTAAAACAATTTTTGGGCTGTGTCCCAGCACAAATCAATCTTATGGTTCTAAAATGCTAAGACAGATCTTGAAATGATGACTGATTTGATAACATGATTTTGATGTCAAGGTAGAAACTCTGATTTATAGTCATTAAGGCTCTTACTCAACAATTATAAGCAACGGGTTTCTAAGTTTCACTGTTCCCAAACTTGTTGGGTCCCCTCATTAGTTGCAATTTTTAAAATGTTCTCCTGTTCATGGGGTGAGAAACTCTATCTTTGGCTGCAACTGTGTTCAGATCACAGCTTGTTAGGCATGGTTCATGTTAACTGTGATTTTAGCTGGCAGGGCACTAGATTAGCTGTTGACACCAAGCCAACATTTAATTTTGTTTTCTTGAGTCATCTGTTGCCAGTTCCCATGACAACTGATCTTCTAGCCTTCAGATTTACTAGAGAGAACCATTAAAATGGCCAGGAGTGCATATATTCTTTGAAATAGATGGAAGTTCAACTGTTTTCTTCAATGGAAATTAAAAGATCCTTCCAGCTTTTACTTTAGCAACATGTGACTTCTGTTCATGAAAACACAGATGTTCTTTTATTAGAAAAATAGGTTGAACAGTAGTTCTTAACAAGAATTCTGGTTTAGCATCTTTCTGCTACATCTACAGAATGAAGGTCTTTGTGTCTGAAATCATGTGATGCAGAGGACAAGCAAAAAAAAAAAAAATTATTCTCACTTGCATAGCAGTACTGAAAGATCAAATTTTAGATATGGATTCTTTTGATCTTCACTAGAGTCCCTGCACATTTCAATGTCTTGCTTTACAAATGTGTAAATTAGGTAAAGGAAGTATCTCAGGGAGACATCATTAGTGTACCAAGTCAATCCAGAGGTTGTAACACATCAGAGAAAAAGACCAATCAGAATGCTATGGGAGCTTCTCAAAGCAAAAATACCTTTGGCTAAAAACAGTAGTCAGTACATATAAAATATGTACAACCCATATACCCACAGGTTATGGAAGCATAAGAAAACTTAAATCACATATTGGATCACAAACAGTCCTTCCAGGAGAATGTTAATATGCAGTGGTTATTTCTAAGACCACCTCCTGTTGAGTTTCACAGGACTGTGCAGGAGTGGGTTGCAAAGACTGAATTCCTCATTCCTCTTATACTCTGTGTTTGAAACACCGTGAAGCACTAAGCACCCCCATCTCTCTCAGAAATAAATGGAAGCTCAAATGTAATAGAAGAAGATGCACAACTGGTTCAAATACTGAGAGACCAGGAAAAAAAAACAGGCTGTCTCTTTATATCTTCAGTAGGTAAAAGTTTGCCTCTAGTATATGGGAACAAGCAGCTAGACAACTTTGTCATCTGCTGTGAGCATTCCCCACTGCCCAGGAGCTAGTCCTAACAAGCATTATTTGCTATGTCCTATTACCCCAGCCCTCCGCAGAAAGTGCAACAGGCCAATTGCAGTGCTTGCAAACTCAGGTGTGGACACAATACTCATGACTGCATTCTAAGAACTAATGGCCCTCTGCCAAGGCAATAGATGAGAGGTTTCTATGCATCCCATTTCACTTTCTGTTTCATTATGTGGATTTGGATGGCTTTTCCAGGGCTGGCTCTTAAACAGCAATTCAAGATCACTTTCCTAAATCGGAGGGTATAGAAACAGAAATGTCTGGGTTGGAAGTGACCTCTAGAGGTCATCTAGTCCAACCCCCCTGCTGAGAGCAGGGACATCCTCAGCTAGAGCAGGTTGCTCAGAGCTCTGTCAATGTCTTGAATATGTCCAGGGATGGGGCCTCAACCACCTCCCTGGGCAACCTGTTCCAGTGCTCCACCACTCTCGTGGTAAAGAACTTATTTCTAATCTAAATCCACTCCTTTCTAATTTAAAATCATTGCCCCATATCTTTTCACTCCAGTCCTTTGTAAACAGGCCCCCTCCAGTCTTTTTGTAAGCTCCCTTCAGGTACTGGAAGGTGGCTATTAGCTCTCCCCAGAGCCTTCTCTTCTCCAGACTAGGAGGGTACATAGGCCTATCATCTCAACTAAAACAGAGAATAAAGCAATTACACTGACAAGAAGCTACCTTACTTCTCTCCTCTGCCCAGTAAAAGCAGTTAAATCATTTTAAAGATAATGGGGGTGTATGTGGGAGAAAGTGAAAGATAAGAGAACACACCAGTTCCTCAGCTTGAGTTAACTACCCTGATTCCAGTGCAGCCAGACATTTTCTACCAGCTGAAAACCATGCCCATTAGAAATCACAGGTGGCCAAGTATGTTTGGTACCAGCCATACTGCAGGTAACAGAGCGGCCTCTCCTTACAACAGCTTCTCCCCATTTGAGTATAAAGCCATCCTCTGCTTTAGGCTGCTGTGACTGGTAAAAACTGGTGTGAACTAGTGAAAAGTAAAAGTGCTGTGGCTGGGATGTATGATTGCCATCTTTTGATAGTACAATGAAGATGAAACAACTGTATACATTAAATCTGGTAGGTTTTGCTGTAATGGTTCAGGCTGTGAATTCAGGCTCTGTGTGATTGTTTTAGAGTGCAGTTGGCTGGTGAATGTCATTGATGCAGATGCTGGCATACATTCAAAATGCTGTATTTCATGTTTTGCTTTTATCTTTAAATATATTTGAGTAGGTTTTTCTCTCTTCTGAAACAGCTCACATAATAGGTAGAACTAAAAATGATCTAATAGCTTCAATGCCTTGGAGCTACTGCCGTGCATGAAATTCAAACTGTGACTATAAAAAGAAGTAAGGAGGGCTTTCTCTTGAATTCTCACTTTTAGCTATTTCTGTATTTTGAGAAGGATAGAACTTGTTTCAAGTCAGCATCAGTGAAATAAAATGTAATCTGAAAATTATTACAGGTCATCTGAGGAACTGAAGGCAGAAGTCTGGGGGTTTTTGACTGGTTGAGAACGCAGTAAGTTTAGGAAGATTAGTAGTTACTAACCAAGTTTATAGAGTGACCCAAGTTTGTTTTTACAGCCCTTATTTTTTTAGTTAGAGGTAATAATATCCATTATAGCTGAGCAAATAATTCCTGATGAGTAATATATTTGCACCTTCTTACTTTATATCTGCACATTCTCTTTGATTACATTTTTTTGATATTACAGTTTTTTCTGACAGTATCAACTTGTATTTGCTAGGTTACCTCTGCAGTGTTCAACATGTATTGTATGAGTTCAGCAGCCAAATACAGATGGCATTGCTCAGATCTGGGCCAAAACCTTATGTCAGTTTGCTCTATGACTGAGTGCTACTCTTAATTAAGTTTATTTACATGTGTGCAAAACATATGCTTGGTTATCCAAACCTTGCTTTGTACAGATGTTGCCTAATTTTGTTAAATGGGAGAGACCACTATAACTTCTAGAAGTTAGCCAGATTAGAATAGAGTGAACCACTTGAGTGTGTTCCCAGACTAACATGACCATTTGGTACCTTGCTTGTGGTAATTTAAATACCTTATCTATCTGCAAGTGCTCTGAAATAAGAATTTGTGATTTTAATAACCATGGATTGTTATTGGGTTTTACTACATGCTTTGTTCCAGCACAGACTGACTCGGTGTGTTCTGAGACATATGCATATTGAGATGGTCCTGGAGGGTGTATATTGAGACATTCCTGAAGACTGATTTTAGGTTGAACTATAATAATTATGACTTTGCATGAGACCACTGAGGATGCATGCTGTGGGTGGTTGGTCTGTCCACTAGAGCATTCTTTAATTATAATGTCATCAAAGCCTTGGATCATACTGTAAAGCAGTAGATGACATTGTATCCTCTAAACCTGCTCTAATGATTGAGGCATTTAATCAGAGACTGATATATTTATTACAAATAAAAGCAGTATAATAAGAATTTCTTCAGAGAGGCTTAACTGATAGTGCACTGAGTAATGAGTGACTAATTAATAAAATGAAAGCAGAATATAATGGATTTGTACTTCACTTGTACACAAAAGGCATCATTAGAACTCTTCAACCATCATTAGCTCTGTCTCTTCTGCCATGAATCACTCTGCTCCCTGAAAAAAGTCTGGCTGCATTATAAAACTGCCAAACCATACAACCGATACAGCTAAAACTTTCTGGATCGTTCTCCTATGTACACTGGCTCTCTGAATTTAGGAGATTCTTTCCCATTTCTGTTTTTCCATTTCAGGGCGAAATTGGTTATGCAGATACCTCAAGACTAATCTCAGCAGAATTATCCAAAACTGAAGATAGACAATAAAACCCTTACCCTACCCAACAGTTACATCAGCTGTGGTCTCTTGGAGGAGTCTACCTGGCTTACTCTGGAAAGGTACTGGCATGTCTTAGGTGTGAAGGAAACTAGGAGCAACTGAAAGTGGATAAACCTAAGGACAGCTCCTGTGTTTCTGGTTCACTCGGACAACCTGGGTGTCACTCAAACTAAAATTTGGCCCTTTGTAAATGGGAATGAGAAGTCCTTGTTCTCTCCTGCTTCTGAGGAGATGATCACACCCCAGAGGTATGCAGCTCCAGAATAGGCCCTCCCAGTCTTAACCAATTCACTATAACCTACCCTTACCAATTGGGAATCAGTGTGTTTTGGTTTTTGTTTTGTGTTGTTGTTGTTTTAGTTTTGTTTTTTTAAAAAGGCATTATTCCTCCAATCTAGTTAAGCAGTTATATATCAATTATAATCATTTGGTTGAAGTATATATCAGCAGTAACTGTAGGCTTAAATGCTTTGAATCTTCAGCGCAATATATTGTGCAAAACAAAATAGGCATGGCGGCAACAACATAGAGAATCATAGAATGGCTAGGGCTGGAAGGGACCTCCGAAGGTCATCTAGTCCAGCCCCCCTGCAGTCAGCAGGGACACCCTCAACTAGAAAGTTTTACATACAAAGAGAAGTTTTACATACAATGAAGAGAATTTCTAAAATCAGATGCTGAAATACACAAATCATTTGTATGTACAAAAATCCCATGAGTGCAAATGCAAACCACTTAATTATGTCGTTAGTTACTGTAATTGCCATTAACATGTGCAATTACTTGCTCTGCATCACAATTCTAGGTAAATGGTTAAATCAGCTACAAAATCATATATGAATAGCTGAAAAATTTGGTTTCAGTCCCCCAAGCCCTTTCATTAAATCTCTTATTGTATAGTAAAAAAAGTGTATATCAAGCTATACTTTTCCTTGAAGTGACTGCAGTATTCCCAGAAGAATTGAGTTATCTTGTTTACAAAACAAGAATTTCATACGCAATATTTCCAACAGTGAAACTGTCCTTCCAGTCCTTCCCATCAGAGCTTAGTCACATCATCAGGATGGGTTACTTGGGCCCCTTCAAACCTTGGGTGTTCTGTTGAGGCTGTTATTTTTTTTTATGCTGTCTGGGATCCATTATTTGACTACTTTCTGCATAAAACCATTAGCAATAACTTAATTACTTACAGACATAATTGTGCGGCTCTTCTCTTTTTTTGAGGGGCCAAAGTTTGGTTGGGGATTGGTTTTCTATAGTCTTTTTCATTGAGAGGATAAGAATATTCTGGAAATAGAATGGATATTACAGTTGTAAAGGTAACTTTTGGTGGAAAAAAAATGGGAAATGAGGATGGTTATGTAGTATTTCTTAAAGACTATCAGACTAGATTTGCCCAAGCACTTCTACAAAACGGTTCCACAGTTAAATCCTCCTGAATCCAAACCCCTTGTTTGCATCTCTTATGATGGCCAAATGGCTTCATCCTCAGCTCCGCATTCTAAATTGTTTTATAAGAAACAGCTCTTATGGCTGCATTGAATGAGATTCAGTGCTAAATATTGCTGAAGTTTGAGCAACTTCTTATAAATGGATATTAGCATCCAAGTTGATGCTCAAAGTTGGCCTCTCCTATGCTCACTCAACCAGTTTGAGAATGTGACTATAGGCTTGATGGACTTCTACTGACATGAGGCATGAAGAAAGGAAATGTAGGAAATCCAGGCTACTCTTTGGGCTGTGCTTTTCACCTAATATGTTGAACAGGAAAATACACCAAAATATTAAGGTAAACATGGGGCAGCTCCTATTCCCTCCTTTCTTCTCCTTTTCTTACTTCTCTCCACCAACAAAGGCTGCAATTATTATTTTTTGGGCAACAATGGTAAAAACTATAGAATTAATAAAACCTGATGACTACCATCCCATATCCTAGAGCTTGACCATAGCTGCAGTGCAGAAGAATCTAGATACATACTTTCAAAATTCTCCCATCGGGACCTGGACCACATGTAGACTGTAATTACCAGAATTATTGCTGAGGAGAGACCATACAGAATGCAATTATGCTATTAGGACAGGGTAATCAGAATAGCTTGCTTATTAAAGAAAACCATAACACTTGTCCTATGCTATCATTTTAATTTATATAAAATAGCCTACTTAGAAGATACTACAATTAAACAGTGATTATGCATATCAAATCAATTTTCAATGGATATGGTTTATATAATAGCACAAGACCTGAGAGAGAATCACAGTTTAGTGACCATGCATTTAAAGAGTACAAATAGTTCTGCAGTGACACACTGGTTTAGACATGCAAGTGTGAGGTTCCATTATCCTCACTCCAACTCACAGACAGTGGTATCAGAGACATGAAATGCCCATTACAAATGTATGGTTTGAACTGTTAAATTTCACACAAAACTCTAAAAAGAATATAATTACTATTCAAACATCACTTTTACTGGAATCTGATGTTGGAGTAACTTTGAATTTGCTGATATGCAGATAAATGGATAAGACTAAACACATACTGTGTGATGATACCTGTGATCCCAAAGTTGCTGACAATTTGTGAATATGATACTACTTACATCTTTGGGAAACAATTGCTGTAAATAACCCAAATAATCCTAAATAACAAGTTTGTCACCTCAAGTAGAATTAAGATGGCAGACGAATAGATGAAGCCTTCACATCTCAGAAAGCAGAGTGTGTTATGGGCAGAACAACAATGAAATAAAGCAGCTACTTAAAACCACTCCAGACACACTATTTTGGAAGACTTGCTTTGAAGTCCTACCTCTGAAAGCTACCCAAATGACAAGATGAGAGAAGGAGCACTGGGTCAGTCAGGCTTGTTGCAATGGTAAAAGGCCTACAAAGGAATCTCAGTGCTATTTCTGGAGGATACAAAACATCCGAGTTAGCAATGATTTTGTTCTGTGCGCAGATATATGTTACATGAGAAATAAGGGAACAAAAACTTGATTTTGAGAAGGTATAATTAAAAATTTTGCAACAGTCATGATTTTAAAGTTTGGAACGTGACTTGGATGTTTAAAGAAGTGGTTATCACTTTGGTATTTTACTGGCTCTTCCGAAGATGGAATTACTGATTTGTGATAAGATCTGACTTGGAAGCTGTAAGCAGGAAATACAGTACTGCTATTAGCAACACATATGGGACAAATTTTGCAGATTTCAGCATGTAGCATTTGTTATGCTCCAGGGAATCTTCTAGTACCCATTTCTGAACTCTTCTAAAGAACTTCCTCTACCTGCCAGATCTGAGCATGCTTGAACTTTGGCCCTCTAGCCCTTGCCCTTGCTCTGAGCTTATCAGAGTCAGGAACTGAGAGACTTGCGGCTCTCTGACTCTGAAGGACACATGAGCCCATAAAGCAGTAACCCAACATGTTCATGACCCAATACCAACACCTGAAGAGTACATTCAGGCTGCTCGGAAAAGTCTTGAGAGTTGTATAATGGAAGAGGAAAGATTTATGTGGTAAAACAGCTCCCAAAAAGTTGCCAACCACAGCAATATGGAGAAAAAAAAGCAGACGCTTACTACAGCTTTATAGACCTTGCCTAGTAGCTGTTCTTTCAACAATTTGCATAAGCAATTACACATCTATTCACCATCATTGCAGGTGCAAACTGAGCAACAGCATGTGTAGAAATGTGTGTGGGTGTGCAAATGCTTCATTATGGTGATTTGTTAGCCCAGTGAGTGAAGCTTTGTGTCCAATGAATGTGTAAATTAGGTGCTTAGCTTACTTGAGTGAAAAACAGTTCACTTTGCCTCCTTAGCCCATCCTTCTCAACAGACCTTGGAAAGTAAAGTAGCTAGATTCTTTCATGCCCTGTCAAACTAGCAGCTTCCATCTGAAACCTAATCCTGCTTTCTTCTGTCCTCAGATTTCTAACAATGAAGAGAATCTCGAGGAATTAGTCATGTTGAATGATATCTTAATCACATGCATGATATGCTCTTACGTAGCATTAGAATAAGAGGTGTCACATCTTGTGTTGTCATTTCTGGGACAGAAAACTGGGACTGTTAGCAAGCTTTAAATCATTCCTGGCATTAACAAGATTCTGACCAGAGGCTCTCTTTCATGTTCCGGATATGCACTGCATTATTTTCTATTATATCACAATACATTGCAAAGAAACAGCTAAATTACCACAACTAATCCTTTAAGTCTTTCTTTCTTTACAGTGTCAGACAAAATAAGACTATTCCATATTTCTGTAATCTCTCCTGTAGTATGAGAATATTATGATCTATAACAACAAAATCCCTAAACTGCATGCATTCCCATTGGCTCGGATATGCTTAACTTGTCTCTTTCTGTCAGAAAAGATAGTTTCTAAGTCTGTATGATTTCATTTCAACAGACATTATCAGGCTAAAAATCAGATCATTAACATAAAGCAGGAAAAAAGTTTTCTGGTGTTTAAAAACTAGTATTTCTGAAAATACCATATAATGCCTAACATTCACCTCCTTCTTCAAGAAACTACTTAAAATGAAAGGCAGTTTTTAAGATCTAGGGCATCCACTTCTGCATTTTTTCTACTTGGATACATATATTTAGATCTGTTCAAAAGTAATTTTTGTTCTCAGACTACTTTACATCAGTTACCAATATCTAAGAAAGATTTCTGTAATG
The DNA here is from genome assembly GCA_033439905.1 of Ceryle rudis. Taxonomy (NCBI): domain Eukaryota; kingdom Metazoa; phylum Chordata; class Aves; order Coraciiformes; family Cerylidae; genus Ceryle; species Ceryle rudis. Next base: position 13,741 of record JAAGNO010023272.1, on the reverse strand, counting down.
CTGTGATGGCAAATTGCAGGGGAAATGCTTGAGGGAGGGTGGGAAGGGAATTTGAATAAAAAACTAATTAAACCCACGAGAAGTAGCCTTTCATTTCTTCTAATAGAATGAGGGAAAAAAATAACAAAATATGTATATAGGTGTACTGTCCTTTTGAGAGATCTGTCCTTTTGCATCGAGGGAAAACATCATCCCATATGTACCTATTTAGGGTGTGTATGTCTGTCGATATTTTCATGACGTCTAAGCTGCTATGAGCATATTCAGTAACTTAACTCCTTTAAAATCACTTCATAAGAGCAGCCAAACAAACCTTTAGCTCAAAACGCATAAGCTCTTGGCAGTGTGTTTTTTGTTTGGGTTGGGGGGTGGGAGGTGTTGTTGTTTGTTTGGGGGTTTTGTTATTGTTGTTTTTTTATTGTTACTGCAAAATATGTTTAAAATGCTCAACAGGTAAAGAACTAGAGGAATAGATAAGTACCCAATTTCAGGATGGGAAATGGACTGAATTTTCTGCAGGTGAAGGACACAAAAGAGCTGATTATATAAAATATCATCTCCCAAATAAGACAGTGAGAAACGCCCCAGGTCATAGCGCAGGTTTTTTCTAAGAGGTTGCTAGAACTAGAGACCTTTGATGTGTTGGAATAAAGCCTAAACACATCCTAGAAGTATTGTTATGAAAGCAAGAGTGAGAAAAAATATAAATGGAACAGCATGGTACTGAAAACAGCTCCTTGGGTCTTTTTTTGCTCCCAGGTTCTTCTTTCAGAAACAAGGGTTATTTAATCACTTTTCATGTCACCCACAATAACTTTGGAGCTTACTGGCAACTTTCAACAAAGGATATAGCTCAAAAAAAAAAAAAAAAAAGACACTAGTGACCTTATTAAATATTACCTGTAGGAGAAGCCTCAGTGTGAGGCCAGTTTTGCTTACACACCAAAGCATCCACACGGGAGAGACTCTGTAAGTGACCTGAGGGAATAGTTTTTAGTCACACTGGCACTTCATTAGACTATAGAGGATCCAATCTTAAGGCAGAAGTCATAAATGAGATTTTCGATGGTTTAAGATCTGAGGGCTGAAAATGCTGAGACTCTAGGAAAGCAGGCTTTGTTGGCTTCCGTCTTTACAGTAGTAACACCCATTCTATTTCCAGAATAATAATTCAGGAGAAAGGCATCTGGAGCAGGGGGCTGCTGCATTCGCTGAGGCAGAAGAAAAGGGCTAGCCAACAGAATAAACTCGGACTAGATGGAAGGAAAGTGGGAAAAAAAGTGTACCCCTTCTTAAAATGTTTTCATTCATGCACAGTATTCTGGACTTTTGAAGGTCAGTTCAGACTAAAAAGTTAAAGTTTCAAAAAGTTCTGGTCTTTCACAAGAAAACACAAGACTGTAGGAAAGCACCAGCTCAGGAGGAATGCCTGTTTTCCAGATCAACCTGTGTTCTCACAGATACTTTCTTGGGCTAAAGAAGAGAGATACAGGATACATTTCTATTAGGAGTTAGTGCCCCTCCTTAAAATGTTTTCATTCATGCACAATATCCTGGATTTTTGCAGGACAGCTATTTGCATTTTTACTTGTTAAAATTATCTCTTTTACTTGGTTTCCTTTCAGTTTATTCTTCTGGTTGAGCTACAGCAGAAAATGTACACTAAAACACTAAGAACTCTATTTGCTATCCATCTTCACAGCCGTTGTTCACATACCCTATGTTTGCCTTAAGAAAATAAGCATCTGATCATGTCATCTGTTAAGTTAATCACTATTGGAAGGGTTCAAGTAAACTAGCTTCAGGCAATGGCTGATATTTGCGCCTATTACAGATCTAGCAGAGTCAAGCTTTTAGTGAGGACGTAACTTTTTGTATCACACCATTCAATTCTGAATTAGTATCAGTAGTTTACAATAAAGTAGCACGTTCTGTGTTCCTTAATGTAGGGGATTCCCAGATGACAGTAAGTTCACTTATATGCCTCACCTGCAGGAAGCAGTGTTACAGGTTGCTAGCTTCTCTAGTTAAGTGTATGTGAAATCTGAAGTGATACACATAGTTTACCTCAGTTCTGGGTTGTTTTTTTCTTTTTTCCATTAATTTTCTTGAGCTACTTAAGAAACTAGGCACTTAAAACTCATGGTGAACAAGTGAAGAATTTGTATGACTGATGGACTAGGCTTCCTTTTCTTTTTTCTAGAACTTTCTCTGCATAGCTAGTATTCTAACGTGAGTACTTACTCTCTGCTTCTAGGTACTGCTGAGTAAAATCAAATTGATCACTTGCCTTACAGAAGTAAACAGTCATTTGACTGTTATGGAATTAAATATTTTAGCTGGAGTTAAGTTGAACTGCTATATCTGAGAGCAGGATGCCCTTCTTGAAGCCTCTGCAATCCCATAAAGCTATTACACAGTCTGCATAGCTGCTATAATTAAAAAAAAAAAAACCACAAACCAAAACCTAAGTTTTTGTTCCATTATTATAAATACAGAGCTTACACGCGTCCCATCTGCAAAGCACAGACTGCAGAGAAACCCACCTGAGTCAGAGTTATATACTCCAGTTAACTCTGGAAGCTGAGGTATTCCAGCTTAGTTACTTCTTGCAAACCAGTCTCATCTCTTACACAGCAAGACCGGGAAATTGGGAAGAGTGTGTAATTCTTCTCTAGAATAGTGGCTAACCATTCTGTTGAGAATGCTTGCTCTATATAAATATTCTACAGAACTTTCTATCATTCATGATGAAAGAATTAAAAAGTACTTGCAGGAACTAAGAAACAATCTTGGAGACTGATTTCTGCTGGTTTGTCCGAATTCCCTCAAGCGAGCAGGGCTGCTGCTAGATTCTGAGCAAACTTGCCTGAAGCATTAACACCTGTGTATGTTATTTGAAGTCAGACACAGAAGACTGACCCTGAATTTTTCATGTGGTGTTCACATGTGCTCATTCAGCCACCTTTGCTTTGCTTCCAGCCTGTCTCAAGCTTCAAGCCAAGTACGCTCTCCCTAAATAGCATCTTCTACTGGCACAATGAAGAACACTATCCTAGACTGGATAGACCACAGTTCTGACCCAGTAGAGCATTTCTTCTGTTCTTATAAGCATAAAAAAACCCTCAAGTCTTGGTACAGACTGTTTAGTTAAGAGGTAAGATGCAGACTTCTGCAAGCAATTGAATGAAATGTGACAGGCATTCACAGTAGATCAATAGAGGCAAGGCACGGGGAAGACTGCATAGCCCAAGGGATGCAGCAGCCCTCAGAAAAGGCTCAAAGCTTCATGCAGTCATCTATGTCCAGTTGCTGGTTATGCAGAAGTGGAACAGTTTGAGAATGTTGGGGGAAAAAAAAAAAAAAAAAAATAAAGTAGTTAACACAAGAACTGTCTCCTCATTATACGCAACAATCATGAAGTGCTTTATGTATAAGGATGTGGCTTTCTTTAGTCATAATCACAGGTCTGCGTGCGTGAACCATGTGTGATTACAGGATATTACTGTACTACAGAGAGCAAGATAGGATACCCTTTGATTAAGATTATCTTACTGAAATATTAATGCAGACTTGAGCATGAAGCTATTGACCTGCATCAAGTAGTTATATGATGTGCTCTCCAGGGCATGTATAAATAGTATATACATTAAACCGTAAATCAACTTGAATTTCAAAGAAAAGCATGGGATTTAATGGGCACAAAGAATCCATTGTATTAGCATACAAACTCTAGCTACATTTGGAAGCAAACTGAAGGTATCATATTTAGCTTCACTTACTCTTTATAGATCTAACCTGCTTAGAGAAACCAGGGTAATTAATTCTACACATTAAATTTTAAAATTACAAAGCCACAATTTGGTTTCAGAATGTTATAAATAAATAAATGGTGTAGCTCATTCATTACAGCATGGACTGGACAGTCTTGAAACAGAGTCCCAAAACTGAAGATTGTGAGAGATTAATATTGTTACTTAACTTGCTAAAATAAACAGGTTTCTAGATAAACATGACTCTAAGCATTATATAACTCATTACATTTTCAAAGTGTGGTAAGAATAATCTCCCAAGGGAAGTGGTGGATTCCTCTACACTGGACAGATTGACAGGGTGATGGGCCATCTCATTTAATTTTTTTTTTATTATTATTATTTTATTTTTACCTTGAAAGGTTAGACTATATGATCCTTGAGGTCCCTTTCAGCCTGGTATTCTATGATTCAATATGGAGTTTACTTTTGTTTCAAATAAAGCCTGTGACATTAAAGAGAGAAAGATAAGCCAGGGTTGCCATATTCTGCAGACTACCTGACTGACTAAGTGACCTCCATTCTGTTCAAGTGCCCATGCTGCCTAACTTAGGAGAGAACCCTTTTTTTCCTTTATTTTTTTTTCCTTTGAATTCTGTCCTTACTGAAACTGGTGTATATGTGTACATACACCTGCCCAAAGCTGGGCAGGAAAGTATGGACAAATATGTATTTTCTGATTTAAGTTTTCTCTGTCAAGTTCCCATCATGTTTTGTCGTATCAAAAAAAAAAAGCTCATTAGAAGGTAAATCAATTTCAAAGAGGAAGGAGAAGTATTAAAAGGTCGTTAGGAAGCCCTGTCCATCTTTCATCAAAAAGCCCATGGTTTCCCTTTCTTCCTATTACGTGAAACTATATTCAGTAAAAAGACTGGATCTCTAAGGACGTTTAACACATAGAACTTCTTGTCCTAAATCTCCTTTTGAGAGACCACACTTGCCTGTGATTTTCAATAAACTGTCCCAGGGTAACATTATGCAGAGAGTAAAGTTTCATAAGTTTTCCAATCTTACAATGAGAACAGATTTATTTTTCCATACCAAATACTTTTTCTTCTCTCCATTTTTTCCATGTTTTGACTAGTAGACTCCTAGATACATAAGGAGAATGTATCACAACAGTAGTACTGCTGCACATGACTTCTGTGGTTAATATACAGGAATGAGCCTTACAAAAATCCAGAGTCAACTTCCACTGGCGCCACTGGCTTCCTACAGACACTGAGAGAAGACAATTAACTGCACATCAATTGTCCGTATGTAAAATATAAAGAACACTTCTTTTTTTTTTTTTTTCACCATTTTCTGTCTTTTTCAAATTAGATTACAAACTAAAAAGAAAAGTGGGAACAGTTTCTCTTTATATGCTGCACAGCAACCAGCACAATTATGCATTATTTCAGACATAGCCCATAGGTATTTCTCAGATGAGACATCTGTGTTTGGAGAATCTGAGGCTGAATCTTTTTTGTAATCTGTGATAGTTCTTTTATGATGCATGAAAACTACTGAAAAGTTAAGGAGGGAAACAGAAATGCCCTTTGTAGAGAGCATACAAGAGACTGTAATACTTCTCCATGTGATGTATGAGATACTGCAACTCTGGCAAAGCTCTTTTTCACTCATAAAGCTTACTTTCACGGTTATACACTGAAGACATAAAACTTAGTTCTGTAAGATGCAAATGCTTTATTTAGATATCAATATAAAAATTAAAAAAAAAAAATAATCCTGCATTGTTTGCACAGCATGCAATGTCATCCCTGCTGCTTTTAATGCCAAAGATTAGTTACTGCAGCCAAACGTAAGTGTGAAGAAAGAACTTCTATGCACATAATTAGGTTCCTTCTGCTGCATGAGAAAGGATTTCCAGGAACCAGCAGAGATACGATATTTAAGACATTGTAGAACTAATTAATTCTGATTCAACAAGTGATAATAGAAACTCTTAGATCAGATAACTAGTGAAAAAGCTTTTAACTGATGTGTGATAGACTACCTACTCTAACTCTGATACTCAAGTTGAGACCTAATCATTTACAGTCCCAAGGGTTTGGCTAGTAGCACTGAGAATAAGAAAAGCACCAAGTATCTGGAATATCAGAAGAGCAGATCACTGGGGCTTTGTAGCGAAGGAGCAGAGTCATTTAACTGCTGCAAACATGGCATTAAAACTTAAGTTCATCAAGCTACCTCTTGAATCCTCAAAAGCAAAGCAGTTAAGAGTTTCAGTAATTAAAATACCGAGGCAACCAGCATAATGCAGCTAGCTCACTGAGTAATGCACATCATGATACCGCACCATTGTCACAAATCTAAATATATGCGGTACCAAAATTACACATTCAGAGCAATAGAATCTACATCTAGCAAGTCCCACCTATGCAGCCTGTTCAAGCACACGGTGCCCATTCTCCTCTCCAGAAATAGATTACTCTCCCCTCCTGGAAAATGCTGGAGAAGAGCTGCCATGAATGAGTCATGCACCAGGGAGAGAGGCGAGGTAGGAGGAGATTTTCTACTGCAGGACAGAGAAAAAAAAAAGGAGTTCTGTGCTTCCAGTGAAGTTTCTCTGCATCACAGGTACTTGGGTCCAGATAGATCAGATCAGCAAGGGATTAGGGAGTGATGAGAAAGAAAAACACCCTCCTAAAAGCACAACAGACCATTATTAAAGTGTAACTCACATTGAAGTACTTGGTAATACAGTGATGATTTTTCTCACGTTATGTGATTAAAAATCCTCTAACTCTACATTCCCACAAATAACAAATGTTTTGGGGAGCCTCGTAGGACTGAAATTTGTGTTTCAATGTAAATGGGAAATGGGACATTAGCTAAACTAATATTCTTCATGTTTCTAGTCTCTGCTAAGTATTCCTGAGAATACTCCCCATTATGTGGGGAACGGTAAGTTTCTGCTGGGACCCCTTTTATTGGATTGGAAGAGAAACATTCGGACTTTGAATGAGAGAACTTAAAATACCAGAAAGCTTTATATGTATGAAACTTAGGGTGAAGTTATAAACTGAAGAAAAAGCACTGGCTAGTTTATTTAGTTTTGGTTATAAATTGTGTTGGAAAAGGACACAGGAGACCTAGTTTCTTTCTTATTTCAGAAGAAATATGATGCAGGCTAAAAATCCTCTGTTAACAGAACAGACTTGTTGATATAGGAAAATTAAATGGAAACCAAAATATTTATGATAAAAAACCAAACAGGAAAACAACAAACAAAAATAAAAACAAACAAAACCACACAAACATTTCAGAGGTGGCCTGGCTCAAGTGCTGTTATCAATTTTGAAAATCTATGCAAAGACTAAAGACCTCACAGATAAGGCTACAGGTCCCTGATTTTAGTTGCAGTGATGTAAATTACTATGAAAGGATGAAAGCACCAGCCAACTGACAGGCAGGGCAGCAAGAGCATCTTTTTCTGTCCTGGTGCTCACTCTGCTATCAATTCCCTTGTGTCTAATGCACATGGTTTAAGTTAAGAGCAGAGTTACACGATTTTCTGAATTATGGGCCTGGAATTAATAGATCTGCAGCAAAAATCACTAGACCAGATTCAGAAAGCTGGCACCAGTTTGCTCTCCAGTTGTACCCCTGTTTTTCTTTGCCTTCCCTTTGTTCCTTATGAGCACCTGCAGCCCAACCTTATTCTACTTTACTTTTAATATGCTTTTGAGTTTTCAGACCTCCCCTGGCAGTAGCTTCCAACATCATGCAGTTTACCAGTGACGTGATGGTTAAGAGGGAAAAGCATAGCTATCCAATGGCTAACAAGCCCCCTAGCACTATGCACAAGACTCAGACTGAGCAAATGTGTTGAAGGAACAAATATGTCAGCAACAAGTGTTAATTAAAATCTTTAGCAGCATAAATCACCCCTAAAAAGCTGAGAAAACAATGACAGGCATATGAAGGGAGGAAGGGAATGTGCAGAGTCTTGTCAGGATATGTTACAGCTTTAAAAAATAAAAACCCCGAGAATAGAGTATTCCTATCTGTGATGTTTTATTGTGTTACAACTTTCCTTAGGCATTACTTAGATGGATGATGTCCTGATATTGCCTGTGAGATTCTGTGGGGTTACAGGTCATACTTCAACCCAAAGAGAATGTAAAAGGAAGATAATGCCTCAATTCTCTCGTCAGCATCCTAGAATAATACTTACAAGTATGTTTCCTCCTACAACACTTTTGAATTATGGTAACTAGAAAGAGTGATGAAGGAGCTTTAAATTGTATGCAGTTGTTCTCTCCTTGAGTTAACTCGGTGCACGGTGCTGCTGATTACATGTGGTAGTAATAGAAATAAAAAGGGAATTAGGGTCTGGTAGTGACATAGTTGTACATCTCTAGAACGGCTATTCTGAAGTATTCTTGTCAGATCTTGAAGTACACCACAGCAAATAGTGTGGAGGCTGAGAAGCTCCCTTCATCAGTCTTCTCCAACAAGAGTGCCAAGAAATTATGTTAATATAGCTGTTAACAACATCTAATAATACTGCTTGCACCACAGCAGCTGCTTGCTTCAGTACAGATCCTACGCTGGAGGAGAAGGAAGACATGATGGACCACTGGCAGGGACCAGTGATGACCTCAGTAATACCAGTCCTGAAAATGCATTCTTTAGTTGCATGGTGCCAGGGAGGAAAAGTAGTAGCATAGAGAGCAAAACATGATGGCACCAACATATGCTTATACAAATTAAAATGGATTATCCCAGAATTGGGGGGGTGGGGGAGTGGGGGGGTGTGACATTTTCACACATTGTCATGGTTGTCTGCGTCTCCTCAAGAAATACAGAGTTTTGACATGGTGAGCTCTTCTTCAGGCTGTGGAGCCCTATCTTTTATGACTAGAAATCAAATGAGATTGTCAATCTTTTCTGTGCTCTGTGACTGATGGAAGAATATAATGAGAGCAATATTTTGGCTTCCTGCAACTGTCTCTCAAATAGATGATGATACTGAAATCTGTCCTGAATTTCATACCCCTGCCCTCTTTTAGACTCTTCTTTATCTCTTGATCCTTACCTGGAAGGTTGGAGGTGGGTAAAGAGAGATGGGAAAGGAAAAAACTATTGATCTCTGGAACTAATGAAATCTCGTTTTGCATTATGTTTTCTTAAGTGTTTGGTGTCCTTTGCCACCTCAGTCATGTTCCATTAACTTTTAAACTTTTCAATTGGAATTTAACTAGTATTTTCTCATTTTTTTAAACTTTATCTGCCTCAAAATATTACCTTTGATGTTATAGGAGGATGTGATATTTTCTAGACTAGTTTTTCAGCTCAGACGTAACCCCAGATTTACAATCGAGTTGCATCTTTATATAACAAATCTGGATATATCTGGCCTTCTCCCAAACTCTGTGAAAACAATGGAACTTTAAACATCTATCTTAATGGCAGCAAGGAAGTTTGCTACTGGTTTTAGAACTCTTCCCTGTGAGGATTTCCAAATGAAAGTTGTGTTAACTGTTAAATCTTCTCCTGTGAATCTGGCATTAAGTCATGGCACAATAAGGAAAATGAAGTTCACTTTCTTAACAACAGCACAGTCTAGAGACAGTCTATAGTTAAGGAAGACATAAGTATTTTGATGTGTGTTTCTCAAATTCAGGACATACTCCTTTTTAAGGCTTGCTCACTCAGTGTGACAGTGCACTTAAATAAAGACTAAAATATGAAGTCCAGACTTTGCTGTACTATGGTAATTCCCATAAAATACTGCTCAGTGGCCATAAAACCATTCACGTAAATCACAGGCTGAAATGCATTATATTGTCTATAAGGAGAAAACAACTGATTCAATAAAAGCAAAGAAACATTAATTCCCTCTTATGTTATTACACTATTTCCAGTATTCTCTACACTACCAGTAGAACTCTATGCACCATTTAACTGCTGGAGAAAATTATTTATTTGTCAGTAGAGCCTGCACAGATAACCGAAGTCCATATTTTGTTCTAAGACCATGACTGCCATATCTTAATCGATCACTCTGCGGAGCTGCTGTTTAATTAAAGTTGCATGTGAATGATTTAAATCAGTGAATTTGTATCTCTGGTTTAGAATAAATAGCTATTAACTGCCTGTAGTCTAGTTTACTGAACACCTTGTTTATCTTATGTTACTACAGGAACATTTGATAAGATCACAGTGGCATGTGTTAATTTTTAAAGTTTTTTACATGTGATGAAATTCACTGTATTCTGTAAATATTACATCTGTTCTAGTAAATCAAAGTTAGAAAGCAGCTTTTCATTTCTACAGTGAATGCTTTGTGAAGAAAAGCACACTAGATAAGAAGCTTTATCATGAAGCCCTGCTTGTTCAAGGCTTGGAGTAATCGCAGCTTCTGCTGGCATCAGTCAGGATTACGAGTGTCCAGAACTTCTCAAAAATCAACATCTCATGCTGGAAGAAAAGGAATTCCTATTTTTTAATAAAAAAGATAAATTAACAAAAAACCCCAAACCCAAACCTCAGCTTAGTTCTCACATTGGAACCTCCCTTTGAGGTTTGACCTCAAGCAATAGTTATTAAAAAATTGCAAGTGAAAGCCATAGGAACTATAGGGAACTAACACTTGCTATCTGCAGTTTGCTCATCCTGAGTTCCTTGAATGCGATGTTTACATTACTCAGTATCAGCTAAAAAGAGATTATATGGTGCAGTGACAGATGACTCTGAACTTGTGCAAGGCAGCCGGCAAGTCTTGTAGCCATGCTGTGTACAGTCAGTACAATGGTTAAGCTGGCATTTCAAGAGAGAAAGGAAAATGAAGCATCGCATCAGAGATTTTTCATAAGTAAATACATGAAAAGCTATATACTGCCACCTCTACCTTCTCAGCTATGTCACTGAAATTTCCTCTATAAAGCTGTGCTAAAAAAAATAAATACTCTTATTGTATAGGTCAAGAAGAGGAATGTAAATTATGTGTTTAAACAAAGCCACATGAACACCAGAAAAATCTTTAGAATAATAGGCTGGCTTCATCTATTACCACATTTTCTACCTTGATATACTTTTGTGTAGTAGACATAGCCAAATGAATTGGTGCAGAATAACCTTGGACCACATCATGCATTCAAGAAAACGTTGCAAAACAAGAGTGCAGTAGGAATACAGTATCATTCAAATGCCATATAAAAGTAAAAATGTTTTTGTAGTGATCCTCCAGTTATACCCAAGTTTTCTTATTGGCTTATTTGTCTGCATAATTTAAATGTATGACTTCAGTGTTAATGAAAATTATTTTGGTTTTTAAATTAACAAAGATTTCTACATGCTCAGACTTTCTTCTCTACGTGGTTTGTCTTCGAGCAGGGCTAGACGTAAACACAAACTTTGTATGTATCATTTAGTGCTTCTAAGACTTTCTTTTGACTCAAGGTCTCATAGGTGGTTTTGTTGGTATTATAAAAATAGTAAAATTATTTTCCAGAATAATAAAGATCAATTACAATTATGTCATCTAGGATACATAATTCTCACAGTAGTATAAATTGTATTTCATTTTTTGAGTAGCCAGTTGTATGGAATTGCTCACAGTATGTGATAACTTAGAACACTGTAGGGTAAACACCATTTAAGTCATTTATGTAATTTTTTTATCATTTTGAAGTACACAGATGTCCAATACTATTTGATAAACAATTTTAGGACCTGAAAAGCTTACCAAACACGCTAACTCTACTAACCATTTATACTACCTGGACTGAAAACATATGCATTTATCACCTTTTGTTTCTCTTCACTTATTGTATGTATAACACGATGCCATAAAACACATCTTCTCTTACATATTAGCACAGCTTCTGACATGCAATAGGACACTGTCTTATCCAGTAAGTCTGTATTGGGGGGGAAAAAATGCTACTTAGTATTGATAGTTCTTACAAAAAGCATAATAATGTTTGTATCTCTATTTGCCAGATATGTTGTGTACTCTCTTTGTTGTATATTTCAAAAAGGCCAAAATAATTAATTAGCAGAAAATAATATAGAGGAATTAAAACTGAGATTGCATATGCCTTCCTTTCATTAGCCACTTCTGCTTCCAGAAATCAAATGGCAGAAACATACATTCCTCTTTCAGTCAAGATTGCCCCTTTGGGAGTGAGTCGAGCAGTTCATGTAAGAAGAGTCCTTTGTTCCCTTCACTTAGGGTATCAGAACAGTTGGGCATCAGAGATAAATCATCTACTGTTTGCCTTAATTTAATTTGTATTTCACTGCAGAGCAAGGTGCTCAGAATTGCCTGATAAGAAAAATAAACAGAAGAGCTTAAAATAGTTACAAATATTAAAATCCTCAGTGGCTCAGAAGGAAGCACTATAGCAGGTGTGTGAAAAGAGCCTAGAATATTTTATTTACTCAGTAATCTGAAAAAGGCCAGAACTAAAGTTCAAGCCAAAATTGCATTCAGGCTTATCATGCCTGACCCAAAACCCAAACCTATTTCTAGGTTTAGAGTTCAGTATAATGGGCAGTGATGATCAACACCCCATTCATTGTCTGATTCTGTTTTGATTACTCTTTTTCTCATGAAGAAACCTCCCAGTTCTTGTATGACCATTTATTCAGATCAACTGAGAGTAAACTGGCTCTTAGCCTTTGCTTCCAGCTTGTTGTTGTGCCTCTCTGTGCCATCACATCACATCAAAGTGATGTAGTTATTTGTTGGGTGTTTGGGTTTTTTTTTCTACAGGGGTCATCATTGCTTAGATTCTGACAGTCTGAAATTACTGAATCACCATCAACAGACATTTAGAATTATTCCTCGAAGTGAAGTTAAGCTGAAAACACTATTAGCCGTTGTTAAAGCAAAAAAAAAAAAAAAAAAAAAAAAAAGCAAAAAAAAAAATCTAATAACAATATTCTATTTATGAGCTAGCGATTCGGCTGTGTCCCCTGAGCACCACCCTCTGTGCCTACACTTCATAAGAAGATTACGCTTCTCCCTGTGAAGTGAAAATTACCTTCTTGTGGGGAGAAAGCGTTTAATTATGACTCTGCTTCCCCTTGTCTCCATGGTGATCCCATGCAAACAGCCTGCTTTATTAGACCCTATTTCCCCCCACCCCATGAAAGTAATAAATTAGCTCGGCGTGAGCCTCCGTTGCGGCGTTAACCGCTGCCACGCCGGAGCGCAGCGCCCGGGGTCGGGGGAGCCCATCGCCCGCGTCCCGGCGGCCGCGGGGACCCCGCCGGCCGCCCAGCGCCAGCCGCGCGCCCTGCACGCTGACTTTGCGGGGGAACGCTGCGATCGCAAAGCCGCGGGAAGGGCTCCGCTGTAATCCTATTTGGAGCTAAGCCGCTGCATCATTTCGGCACTTACTGCAGAAAATACGTTCGCGGTAATTCCCTGCCCGGCCGTGGCCGACGGGCGTGTTACAAATTGGCGGATGGTCCCGGCGCGCCCCTGCCCGCCCGCGCGCTGCCGGTGAGAGCGGGGCCGTTACCTGGGTGCTCCCCGGCGCCGGGGCCCGCGGGGTCGGTGAGGATGCTGGGGTCACTATGCGACCTGCCTCGCGGGAGAAAACAGCCGGTCCCTTCTTCCGATGCAGCCATGAGGTGGAGGGCGGGAAGCTCAGAGGCGGGGGGAGGAGGAGGCGCTCATGGAGCCGGAGACTGCCGGGGGACAATGGGGACGGGGGTGCGGCGGCGGCGGGGCGTCAGCCGGGCAGGACCAGCCGCGGCAGCATCTTCCCCGGCGCCGTCGGCAGGCTGCGGCGGGGCGCTCCGCCGGCACCGGGCACTCAGGAGGCTGCTTCGGGCGCCTCACTGGGGTGGTCCCTTCTGCCTGGCTGGGTGGGGAAGGGCCGGGGCTCGGGCCGCCCGCTCGCGCGGTACGCGACCCGGCAGGCGGGCCTCGCTCGTGGCGCCGCGCCCCATCCCGGAACACC
>JAAGNO010023270.1:0-53564 GCA_033439905.1 Ceryle rudis | reverse complement strand
CTTTCCTTTCCTTTCCTTTCCTTTCCTTTCCTTTCCTTTCCTTTCCTTTCCTTTCCTTTTCTTTCCTTTCCTTTCCTAATGTTAGTAACCAAAGTTTCACAAGAATAGCAAGTTCATTTATATAACAATTCATACACTGACAGAGAGTGCAAGTATAGAACTCCACGTGTCTGTACAGTCTGAGGAATGTACATTCTTACAGGACAGACAGATGCTTAAGTCTACGTTTGGTTAAATGTAAAGTGAGTATTCACTGTGGCTACTCTCTGGTTTGTACCAATGCTAAATAATACTAGATCTGACCAGAAAAATGATTGCATTTGAAGACTTCAAAAGATTATATGCATATATCTGCATGTGTGTTTGTGTACCTGTGTGGAGTTGTAGAATGAGGAGAAATTATTTTTAAACTACATGCAGAGTACCCTTACACTGCAAAGGAGAAATGATCAGTTAACCAAGTGCCCTCATAGCATCACATTGGAATTTAACTGGCTGATTTACTAGATGGGGAGTTAGTTTCTAGCAATTTTGAAAATCGCAATGTCAAAGAAGGATCATTCTTTCCTGGAGAGTTTTCTTCAGTTTGCATCAACTGTTGTGTTGTGGGTTTTTTTTACTGTTACAGTATAGACACCCAAGCCTGATAGTTTTGATAAGGGCTTTTGTTATAGTAATAGTTAATAGTAAAGTATTGAAATGTAAAAATACTACACTAATTTTTCACTTTTGTAGGTCTAAAACAGCCTTATACTTCCCAAAAGCATTTATTTTGCATCATAACGTAATGGGGATATTTTTTTTTTTTTTTTTTTTTTTTTTTTTTTTTTGTAAATTTATTACTTTTTTTCTGACCAATCATATGAGACTATGCAAATGAACTTTTGGTTCAATCAATAAAACTGCATCTTCAAAGAAAACCATTGCACTGCTAAAAATATTTTTAATAATGACCACAGAAGCCATATTTGTCTCTTTGATCTCCTGAAGCTTCTTCTGGTTTTAATCAGTGCTCCCACATGAAGAACTGTGGCAACCTATGATAATAGAAGGCCTATTCGCATCCATAGGGAAACAAAAATGTTCTCATCTGAAGAAGGTAATTTGGTGTTCTGCCCCTTCCATCCGTGGGCCCCTGCCTCTGTTACTGCTGGGGTATCTTGGCATCAGTTAAGTGGTTTCTGTCCTTTCCTCTGTGCATTACTCTCTCATTGAAGTGTTTCTGCTGTCTAATTATACCCTTTCAATCAAATTAGAGACTGCAGCATCTGGTTAGTGCCTGTAACTGTTGCCATCTGCACCTAGATACAGTGCTTTCATTTAAGGAGGAGTGCTTAAATTGCAATCTCTAGCAAGAACTAGGAGAACAGTTTAGGTAGAATGGCAATGACTTAAAACCCATCGTAGAACACTGTGTAAGCACATGCATCAAGCAGCTGACACCTAGCCATTATTGGACATAGCACCTTTGTTTCCATATACTTATGTTCTGCTTAAGCATTTTTCTGACTCTTCTGAAAGGCTGTAAGAAAAACAAGTGAGAATTGAGCAGACAGTTATAGCATGTAAATTCAAGGAACCTTTATTTCTTGCTCCAGCCTTACAGAACATTTTGTGTTCTGGCTATCACATCACTGTAATGAAATCCAAGTTTTAAATAGCAGCCACTTTTCTTTACCTTTCATTAATCTGCAGATTTTAAAAATAAAACTTTCTTTTCTAGTTGGGCAGTAGCTGGTAGGATAATTTCTGGCCTGGGTAGGCTAGTTTTGGGTTGATAATTGTTGTCAAACTTTAATCTTCCCATCCACTAGTCAGCTCTCCAAGTAGCTTCCAGAACTTAAAGCTAACAAATAAGCAAATAACCATTTTTTTTCCAGTGAAATAGTAACAAGTTTGTCATCTGAATTTTCAGTCTCAAAACATACATGCCCCTAAACTTAGAGGAGTGATCTAAGACATCTTTTAAACCATCCTGAAACCTCCATCTTTTCAGTCTGCAATTTGTAATGTCACTAAATATGTCTATGAGAAGATAGGGATTTTTGAGAAAGGCTCAGAAGATATATAAGGTTTCCCACTTATCAGACAGAAGAGTATTTGAGAAGTAGACAGCTGTTCTCTTTATTTTTCATCTCATTTGCACAGA
Organism: Ceryle rudis; assembly: GCA_033439905.1. NCBI lineage: Eukaryota > Metazoa > Chordata > Aves > Coraciiformes > Cerylidae > Ceryle > Ceryle rudis. Next base: position 51,415 of record JAAGNO010023270.1, on the reverse strand, counting down.
AAAGACTGCAGATGACATTCAGTCATTTGTATTATTTGTCTGTGGTAATGCCACACAAAATGAGAGTTTCTCAGGTAACTGGGTCTCTTGCCATTAAGGACTTCAGAAACTAAAAATAGTTATTTGGACGTCCACCTAAGAAAGCCATTGGAAGCCTCTGAAATGTCAGTGTTTTGTCATTAGTGTTTCATTCAGTAAAAAAGTCAGACTGTTACATTCTGCACTACCTTAATTTTTCAAATGATCCTAAAATGGTGCCCATGTGGAGTGCAGGCAGCCATACAGTCCCAAAGTAACAAAGGCATAAATGATCATTGTAAGGTCCCTACATCGAAGAAGAAACCGAGACAGATGGAAAAAATTTCTACTACAGCTGCTGTTTGATCTTCCAAATGTTGATCTGGCTTTAATAAAACTAATTATGAACCTGTATCACACACCGAGCATTCACTCATAGTGGACAGCCATCCCCATTCTGCTCTTTCTTTCTAGCAGTTGCCACTCAATACATACTAATCTGGTCTTAGTATTCATTTTTTAAAAGTGGGGGTTTTTTTTGTCAAACATGGCATCTGATATGTTGAAAACAAAACAGCCCTGACAACACACTGCTGTCCATCTTTTCTCAGTAAGGTTCATAAGTATTATCCTGAACAGGATCTGTTGGAACTTTTCAGCTTTTCATGACTAGAACCAGTGCAATGGTTCTCTTCTCTTCTCTGATTAATTCTGTTTGCAGACATCCCCATGCAATGGTAGAAGCAGCAGGGTCATTAGGCAGTTAATAGAATGAAATTATCACAGACATTGATTTTAATCATGGATTTGACACAAAGCCTTTACTTGAGACTGTGTCTGAAACCCAGCAGAGTAAGATCTTAGAAATATGAGGAAGTCAGAGACTTTCAGGATTTGAATGGTCACAGCTTTCTCCCTGTCCTCTCTAAAACCCTAGTGATTTAATATAGGTTTATGGTTGACAGGATAGTTTAAACAGAGCCTTTGGTGCACGAACAGAAACCACATGACAAATCTATCAAGCACAGTGGCACTCTGATGCCTTCTAGGAAGCTGTCAGCTTCATCCTCCACAAAGTGCCTTTCTTTCCCCTTGCTGTCTTTGCCACCCGGAGAGGACTTGGATACAGTGCAAGTTCCGTCACAGTGTACCAGTCTTACAGAACTTAAAGGAATAAGGCTTGCTGAAATTCATAGATCTGGTATTAATTTTCTAGAGTCACTGTTCTGGTGTTAGTTATATTCCAAGTGAAGGGCTTCACAGCCTAAAGTCACACAGAGGTATTGCCCAATAGAAGACAGTTGGATCCTGTGGGTACCAGAACAGTGAAGGTGAGGTGGTTGTTGTTGGTTATTTTTTTTTTTTCTTTTCCTCTCTCTTCTATATGATCATAATCTGCCAAAGAGATATCAGGTAATTTGAGTAAGCCCAAGAGTTTTGTCAGTAGTTTTCAGTCCACTTTTTCCTGACTGTTTTATTTAGATGATTCTGGATTAGTTTTGTGCATACAAATTTGGCTGTCCTTTTTTAAGTTTTTCACAGAATTATTGCACCAGTGGTGCAAGTTGATAAGTTGAGGTTCTAACCTCCTCCAGAATCTCTTAGGGCTTTTGTCTTTAAAGTGCAGCCTATGGTTTTGAAATGGAGAGGACAGTGGTCGGTCTGCAGGCAAAACATTAAATTTGCACATTCAGCACATTGGAAATATTAATTTCATAGTGAGATGCTAAGGTAGTGTCTTGGCTGTCGTGCAGCAAAATACGGTGAAATCATTATGCGTGATAAATAGAACTCAGCTGTTTACTGCCAAGATACTGAATATGCTATCTGTATCCATGTTACTAAGAATTTATAGAAAACTGTACAATATATATCTCAGCAGATCTCAAAGGTAAAAGAATGTAGACTGAGGACCTGTTTTTTAAATGCCAATATTTACTTGAAAAAATTATACTCCAATGCTATGGCAAAATTATTATTAATCATTAGCAAAATTAATATTTCCTAGTAAAGTCTCTGGAACAAAAAGATATGTATTTCACTTGATAACAGCTGCTAAATTCCATAATGTAAAGTTTTAATTTCATTTCTTCTGAGATAAATGATTTTTATGTGGTATCTCCCTGCCTCTCCCTTCCACATCTAGATGCTAACAAAGCCAGGGGAGCTTCACTACACTCAGCTGGCACATTTTTCCCAAATCTCTTTGTAGCGCAAAAGAACAGAAGAGACACTGTTAGAAATACCTATTGTCTTGGGAACAAAAAAAAACTACTGCTAAGAGGAATGAAGAGAGCTGTGACTCTTCCCTTTGTGCAATGTCCTTAAAGTACTAGTCAATGAAGTTTGAAGAAAATCTATTAAAAAAAAAAAAAAAGCTGACATTAAAATGTGAAGCAGTTGCTACTGCAAGTTAAAGCATGGGCCAGTCTTAGCAGATCCTAAAATGGGCCGATGTTAACTTAATTTATGTGCCAGATTACATTCAGGTATTGTGGCATTCTTTGCATTTTTGAGTAGATGTTCATACATACTGATTCTCATTAGAAGTGAGAAACAAAAAAAAGGTAATAGCACTAAGCTGAAGTAGACATCTTTTCTGTATGTGTTGATCACTTCTCACAAGTGCTTCTTCATAGTGTACGTTATTTTGTTTATCCAGTTCGATTATGTTTTCCTCTCTTTTCAGCCAAATTAATCAGTTTATATTTTTCAGCTATGACATAGAAAAACTTTTACGTTAACTGCAAAGCAAGAGAGCTATTGAAGAAAGTTGCAACACTGTAGTGACTTTAAAGTGGGGGTTTTTTTCATATGTTTATGCAAATATCTGTGGTGGCCTAAATACTGGAAACTCAGATTTGCATTTTTAAGTCCATTTATTTAGCTCACCTGCATGGCTAAGACAGGTAAATTACAGTAAGAAGGAGTATTGATGTGAAGCTTGATTTTGTTAAATTGGGTAGCTTTCCGTCTACAGACGATAGCAGTATACATTAATGTCTGTTCAGACACCTCTTCTGTGTGCCTTCAGCAACAAAATTACATTTATTAGAAACCTTAACTTGCCTAGGCATGAAAATGTGCAGAGAAGGCACAAAACATCATGTTTCATCTGCTGTGTAATAAAACTGTGAGAAAAATAATTGCAATTGCACCATTCTGATATTTGTGAGCCCAGACTAAACTCATTTCAAAGTCATTGTTTTATTAATACTTTTTCTCCCACGGTATTTCTAAATACAAAAAGGTGTACTGTTAATACCAGGCTTAAGCTGTGGGTAATTTTTTTTCCTCTTCCAACTGCAGCCACATAGGACTTTCTAGACGTGTATTGTAAGGTACATCTCACGAGGGACACCTGAGATCAGCATACTCCAGTTCAGAGCACACTCCCTTTCCCCCAGGGCAGTAGAACATCTCCGCAGTTTCTATAGAGAATACTATCAGATAAAACAGGAGGTTGCACAGCCTGCAGTTAGTCAGAAGCCTTTGTGACTTTCCTCAGTAATGCTACTCAGTACAAAGAAATGTTTACAGCAGTGTTATGCAGCAGTTTTAATTCTGTCATGTACTGTTGTATTTTAATACTATTTTTAAATAAATGCATGTATGATGAACGTTCACAAGTGTTAATTATAGACAGGATGGACTTACTGATGGTGCACTAATTATAATGCCAGTTTCTGGAAGATGGTTGTGGAATGGTTGAGGTTGGAAGTGACCTTCAGAGGTCATAGAATCCGAATGGTTTGGGTTGGAAGGGACCTCAAAGATCATATAGTTCCAACTGCCCTGCCCTGGGCAGGGATACCTCCCACTAGACCAGGTTGCTCAAAGCCCTGGCCAACCTGGGCCTTGGAAACTTCCAGGGAGGAAGCATCCACAACTACTGTGGGCATCCAGTACTAGTTTCTCACCGCCCTCATAGTGAAGAAGGTCAGCTTGTTCAACCCTTCTGCTCAAGCACTGTCACCTAAAACAGGTTGCCCAGGATCATGTCCAGTTGGCTTTTGAGTATCTCCAAGGATGGACATTCCATAACCTGCCTGGGCAAACTGTTCCCTTGCTCTGTCACCCTCATACTACATAATTTAATAAAAAATATTTTGCATTTTTAGTAAATGTTACATTGTTCATGCATATGAATATTTATTTGATCATAAGATGTCATAAATAAGACATAGCAAAGCCAGGCAGAATGAGATTTGTAGTTCAGCTGGGAAGGGGATAGTATATTTAATGACTGGAGCAATCATTCACTGCTTTGATTTCTAACTTGCTGAGTCTTAGGAAGCTAGAAAAAGAAACATAAATTGGAGAAAATATGATCAAGGCGGAAGAATACTGACCTGTAAGTTTTCGTCTGAAAGCATAAATTCTTTCACAATATCATGATTATACTCTACTAAAGGTCCCTTTCTAAGGCAATGCATGCCAGAGAAAAAGATGCCTAAGAATTTTTCTAAGCCAGTATGTAAATATTTGCAAGATCCAAGATTTGCAAGTCTTTCACTTTATAAATTACAAATATTCACAACTTAACTTACACTGGCATGAGATTTTGGGTAGTATGCTGATAAGTGCAGACTGATAGAATATAAATTGTATCAGTATTGGAAAATTAGCAAGTTACAGATTCATCCCAATGAGGATGGGATGGGAAAACAGTAAAAAACGTAGTATACTTAATTCAGAAAATGCATGTGCATTCTATTAACCACTCTTCAGAACTAACTGCCTTATACATTCTTTAGTAAAGTAATGAAATCATAATGTCTTCAATAGACTCTGAGAGAAAACTTAAATGCCAGACAGCATCTTAAGTTGCCTACAAAATGCAGGAAACATGTTAGTGAAAGGAAACATGATCTCTTGGGGATGGGGTGGAGGGCAAGGAAAAACCAACCAAATACCAAACCTACATACATTCTTTCTCTTTTTCCATTTCCATTTCTTCCCAGAATGTTATACAGCAAATGGGGCTGACTATCGTGGCACTCAGAACCAGACCTCCCAATATGCAGGGAAACCCTGTCTTTTTTGGAATGAGACCTTTGAGCATCCTTATAATACTTTGAAATATCCCAATGGGGAGGGAGGGCTTGGAGAACATAACTACTGCAGGTAAGAAATAATCTCATTGCTACTAACATTGCCTATATACCCAGTGTTACTTTAAACAATTGACACAAAATTAGGAAACTTCCTGTCATAGAGTAAAGAATGTCAGGACCATGGGTATCTAACAGGCTTTGTTGTGTCCTGTAGTCAGTACCCTGGATTTACAAGCACCGTTAGCAGAATAACTTTCTCAGCTCAGCTTTCACCCAAAGTCCATGCAATATATCCAATATATAGCATGAGATGATGGAGGAGAACTAGAGGTTACTTAAATGAAAAGATGGAGATAATTAAAAAAAAAATGATCAGAGTCTGAAGTACAGGGGCACTAGTGAATGTCTGTAGGAGTCTCTGCAACATTATAGTTTTTATCCTTACCCATGAGCCTGGTTCTGTTACACACGCCGTTTCCAAGTTTTGTGCTAATGAAAGTTACGTAGTCACTAAATAATCACAGTGAGCATGAACTGTTCAGTGACTTAGAGTTGTTATTTGTATTCAGAAGCTCAGCTGTCAGTGGTTACAATGCCAGTGTAAACCATGGCTGATCCACTTTAATTTCTTTGCCTTCTAGAGAAGTCCTTCATAACTATGAATAGAGCTCAGAATGAAACTTAAATATAAACTTCAGAATTTAGGAGCCAAATAAGAATCTAAGTTCAGAGATGTTTAGGTTCTGCATGTTCTTTTTACCCTGCAACATTTATGCAGGAAAATTCTGCCTTTGCAGAACTGACCAGCTAATTTTTTATGTCCATCTATACTTGCTGTGGAAATAGGTAGGAAATAACCTGGTAGATACATTGCTTAAACAACGATAATCATCAGCTCATCTAGGATAAGCTATAAAGCTGAGTGGTATCTCTTACTGGGTGATGGGGACAGAGATGTTTAAACCAAGAGGTTAAGAGTTGAGTTACCTGTGCCATAGCAAGAAAAGCTCTAATGTCTCCTTTATAAAAAGTTCAAACCACACCTGTATTCTTCTGGAAGATGCTATTACTTAGCAGGTTATAGGCTTTCTAGGGTAGAGCCTATATACTCAACACCTTTGCGTTGAAATCACTGTAAGCAATATAAACAGGATGAATGAGGCAAAATTAATATGCAGGAGTTTAGCACAGTTGCTGCGTCACAAATATAGGGTCCTGGTTCTTGATCCAAGAACTTTTCCATATTTAATCAGAAATAGACATTTGAGAAAATATGACAGGGACAGAGCCAGTTAAAGGAGAGTCGGGAAGAAAGCACAGAAGAGGTCTTGTGACTTGCAACAGACAGATGAGCACATTGCTGAAAGGTATCAGTGGCATTTCCTGAGCATTTGATGTCTTGGGAGGGTATTTCTCATTGAAGAGCATTGGTGAAGGACAGGTAATAAAAAGACTTACTCAGGATCTTTTCCAGTGTCTGCAGCAATACTGCTGAAGAACACCGTTCACTGTGTTGCACCAGTGGACTCTGTTTTCAGCCACAGAAGGAGAAAGCATTCTTGCCAAATTCAGAATTTACTCTTATTTTGAATCAGTTCAGAATCTTATCTTACAGGAGCAAAGAAAAATACTACCTACAAGAGAAACTCCATAGAAGTTGGGCATTCTCTTTAGAAAATGGTGTGGAAATCAAATAAACCCATCAAAGTATCTAGTATCAGATTGACTTGTGAGCCCTGGAAGGACTGTCTTCCCATCAAAAACATTTCACAACTTCACAGCCTCCCTCAGCAAAAAACCCACCAACTGTATAACAATTTTCATGACACGTAGCTAATCTGAGCTACAGAAAGGCTAGCGGCCACTGAATTATGTGGGTGCAAATATCAGGACCAAGAAGTAATTTTGATAGTTGCTGTGTGGCAATATCCTAGATAGATGGTATCTATAGGGTCTTACTTTTGGCAGTCATTTCTGGCTAATACATAGGCTAGTAGAAAGCAAAAGATGTACAAGGTATGCAAAAATGTGCATAACAAATTTAATGTTTATCCAGGTATTCAGGTAATCCTTCCTAGAGTCTCACTTTACTTAGTAAATGAGAATTCCCCAAGTGTTACAAAGAACCATAAGCCTATAATGTGGTATGTAAACCTGAGAAATTATTTGATTACTAACTGCAGCTTTTTAACCTCAATCTGCTAGGTGTTAGATTATGCTCTTTGAGATGGTTTGACTGGAAGGTTAGCTGTTTCCTTCCTTATGCTGTATCACTTGGCCCAGGAATATTCTCACAGGTTTATGGAATGATGATCCTAAGTAACAGATGTTTTTTACCTTCCCATTCTGTTGAAATAAACTTGGAAAGTCTTTTTTAAGAGTGTCAGAACATACCTTTAGCATGCAAATCTTGTCAAGGCCTTGTGCATGAAGGTAGTGCTAGTTTAGCTCCTTCTCTGCTATTAATTTGCTTGGTGAGAATGGACAAGTTGATTGTCCCTTCTCTGAGGCAACACATATCTCACAAAGCTTTTTTAAGACATAATACATTGCTTTGGGGCTCAGTTTTAGGCACATTTGAATAGTCTAATTTTACACTTAAAGCATTAACAAAAAGCATGTTATCTCTCCATGGGTGGTCCTTACTTGGTCCTTACTTTGTTTACTGCAAAACACCCTGTTAAGATGGAAATGCCTCATAATGTTACACTAAACCTCATTTCAGCCATAACAAAGTTATGCATACTGAAGTTTTGGGAGATTTTGAAACACACTAAATTGTTTTCTAACTGTAGGCACTTTTCAGGTTCAAGGCAAATATTTCTAAAGACATTCATCACATTTCTCTGCAATTTCCTTGCATTTTAAGGCATTTAGATTTGGAGTGCCATTACCATGATTCAATTACAGACATCTGAGGTCTATCATGCAGGTGTAAATGCAAAATTTCCTGTAACTGTGAAAACAAGGAAAATTGTGTTATCTCGAGTACAAGCTTTCCTTGATTTTAGTCTTCTACTTTCTTTAGCCACTGGAAGCTCTGCCATTGCACCTAAATTCCTATCACACTAGTCTTAGGCTTTCCTCATCCACTACTTTTACTAGCGTGTTTAAAAGCCCAACTAGTAGCATTTTAGTTAGATAAATTGAACTCAAATCACTGATTCTGTTCCGTGTTCTGTTTGACAAAAAGTATCCCCAGCAGCTCTAATATTTGATCTCCCACAGAGAGTTGTTAAACATGCCCAAATGACAACATGCAGCTGAACTGACAATTCGGGGGGGGGGGTTGTCTCAGTGGTAGAATTCATGCCAAAGAGCATGATAAAAAGATTGCAGTTGGCTATAGTTACAAGAAAAGATCATACTTCAAAACAACTGTCCAAAATAACAATTTAATATCTTAAATGTCTCAATGTGAATAGTTTTTCAAAGTGTACATAGAAAAAAGATTTAAATAACCTAATTACTAATTTGGTATGCATTTGTAAATGATGCTACATGCAATCAAAGAATAATCATTGACACATAAAGAATTAACTCATCCATCAATGTATCAGATCACTGGAATAGATTTATTCAGTTTTACTGAAGGGGAAGAAAGACTTCAGTCTTTCCCAGAGGACTTTATTGGATAAATGTTTTTGTCATTAATCATACAGAAAGTGGGGGTCTGGATGATTTTGTATCAAGGCAAAAGTCAAGTTTAGGAGTCTAGGGAACCTGTATTCAGGATGTGGGGCTGAAAATCTTCCTCTCTTAGTACTCTCTTAGCTCTGCACCTTTTAGACTTCATGAAAAAAGAAGTTATATGTAAAACATTACTAGCAGTTTATTCTTGCTGCATACTGTAATAACCAAAATTATCTGAACTTCCTGACCACTTTTGCATTTTTCCTGGTATGTAAGTTCAAAAGTTTAAATATTCAGTTGGTTATTAGAGCAAAAATAGTGATGACACTGAAGCTCGGTAAGATTTGTCTTTTTGTGGTTTTTGAAAATATTTGATGAATTTTCAGTCATTCTCTCTATTCTTCTCTTTCAGGAACCCTGATGGAGATGTCAGCCCATGGTGCTACATTGCAGAGCATGAGGATGGAATATATTGGAAATACTGTGAGATTCCATCCTGCCGAAGTAAGAGCACCATGCAATTTTTTAGGCCTGCATCTCTGTTGAACAGAGATTGGCAGTTATACAACAGTGGGTAGAGATTTTCAAACAGAAAATAGGATAGGGCCAATCAGCTTACTTTCATTTGCAGACTAAGCAATATTTTAAACGGGTCTCTAGAGTTAATGACAAAAGCTTATTGAATCATTCTTGCATTGCTGTCCTTTTCACCTCATTTCATCTCAGAATTACCGGATTATATTATTTGCAAATTATACCAGACAGATAATTACTCAAAACTTAAGAAGTACTGCTAGTTTTTTGAATCCATGGAAACATGTAATTCATGTATTAAGATTTAGAGGACAAAAATTATTAGGAATTTATTAATTAATATTTTTACAAGGTACATATGTGTCCATCATTTACAATTAGCTTGTAAAATGAATGACATTAGTTTAATGTGTATAACATCATACACAGAATTGTTTGGAAGAAATAAAGACAGTACGCGAGTACACAGGGAAAAGGTGGCTATTTGGTATATGGGACCACTGGACCGAAGTTCTATGCTTTGCAGGTGCATATACTTAGCATTGGTATGAAACCACAAACTGGACTTTGTTAGATTTTTTTTAAGCAGATAATTCACAAGCTATTCACCTGAAGTTACCTTCCAGTATTTAGTATTTTTAATGTGTTATATTATTTACCTTGTCCAAAATGTGGAGGTTTTGTCATGATTCATGTCAATATGTTCCAAATTTTTTGCTGCTGAACGCTCCACAATAAACTCCTAAGAAACACATTCTTTAAAATATACCTAAACATTAAAAAGATGTTCCAGTTTTATCTGTTAACAAGCAACCATAACTACGTATTTTAAGTCTAATCATTATTGCCTTTACTTGCTTTCCTAGTTTCTTCTGTGCAAGTACTCTCTATTTCTAAGAAGTAACTTACGTGTATACAGTTAAGCATGAGAACAATTATCCTTATGTAGGCATACTTCCAATTGAAAGAAGTACATTTCTTACTTGAAGTTAAGAATTCAAACAAAGAAAAATGGATCTAAAGTGATTTTCTATTTTGTTCACAGTTTTCTTTTTTATGTACATGAGCAAGTGATTCACACCGTCACGCTAAGCAAACACATAAGTGTGACCTTAAGTCAAGTGCCTTTTACATAGATTTAGATACAGGTTAAGGCATCTAATTTAAATAACACAAAATCATTCACCATTCCAATATTCATTGTTCAGAGGACATCTTACGCTTAATTTTCTAATATACCAGGTCCCACTCAGGAACTGTGACCCTCTAATTAAGAAGTTTATCTTGGTCTAAAATGAAAGAATTTGCATTTTCTTTAAAGACCACAGATGTTAACAAATTCTCTGGATATGGCACCAGTAAAAAAGCTGGAAGGCAGATTCTCTCCACTCCATTTGTTCTACACAAAGGAGCCTTTTAAAACCAGCCTCCCTCATTTTCTTTGTGGTGGGGAGCAGAGGATTTAAACTTGGACACTTACTTGCACAGATAATCCAGACTTATATTTACAAAATGTCCCTTTGACCAGTAGCAGCTGCTTCAAGCAGTGCACTGAAACTGGATACTAGAAAAAGGAATTACAGCAATTTAGAACAAACTGTACATTGCAAGCCCATCCAAGTCTTAATACAAACCTCATGGTCTAGGAAGCTGTGTAAGTAAAAAAGACTTTTTTTGTTAAGAGATTTTCTGTTTTTAGTAAGCATAATGCTAAATCATAGGACCATCAAAACTGACTTGTGAAATGCTTAATACAAAACTGAGATTTGTGCTAGAGCAAGATAGCAGTTGTGTAAAGAAGTCCTATTTGAAATCTTTAGAGAAGCAAAATGTTGTCTTATATAAGCTTCTTTTCCATAATTATGTTTACTACTAGAAAAGACAAGTATCTGGAGCATAATTTACCTTTAAACTATACCCACATACTACCACTACAATGCCAACAACATGAAGTGTCTTGATTGCCTAGAGAGATTTGCATGCAATGAATCACTGTTACAGTAATTAATCTACAGTTAAGAATTTTTCATTATGATGATGATTTCACATGATTATATCGTGTCTCATTCACTTATATTTATACGTAACACTAAATGTTTCATTTAGAAATGTGTTCTGGCATTCTGCATGTGTAAACACGCTATACAAAATTTAGCAGCATCAGATGAGGATGGATGGGCATTATCACAGAAGTCAGTGGTAGTTACCCCAGTAGGAGCTTATTCTTTCCTTTTCTTCCTCTCCTCTTCTTAATGGCTTGTCTGCTAAGCAGACTGGAATGGACATAAAAGCAAGAAGGCAGCACCAATTCCTGAGAGGACACGTGCATCTCACATGGAGAGTTCGTTGGCAAAGATGAAGCTATTCCTGACTTTTTTTTGGCCTCTTTGTTAGGTTAGGTTGAAATTCAAAGGAAGTAACAACTTAGACTCCCAAAAGGTAAATGAAACAAGGGCTTGCTGTCCCCCTTAATTGCATCTCCCTGATTATAGCCTAGTTGAATCTCTTGCCATAAACAGATTTCACTGGTGGAATCATGTTTCCTGTGTGCATGTATGTCATATAATAAATTTGGCTAGAATATTGATGAAGTGTTAAATGGAAGAGCCTGGTAAGTTATACAGCGCTGTATTGATCACTGTAAAATTGACCTGTATACATTTTAACACAGGAATAAAGAGAGTAGCTTGCGCAATTGGGACAGCATACAGGTGCATACTACCATTGCAAAAAGCTAGGAGGCTCATGAAAGACAGCTAGACGAACATATCTGAAACATGGTTTTGAGCTCAAAAGGATGAATTCCATGTTTTAATACATGTGCCCTAACATGTAATATTCAGAAGCTCATGTGCTTGCCAGGACCTTGTTATGTCAGATGCTACTTAAAGGAGAAATAGCATGCTTGTGCGGAAGAGGTGGCCTTTTAAGCACAAGAAAACAAATAGATAGAAACAGGTGAAGACAGTGTTAACAGTAAGACAGCACTGATAAACATGAACAGTAATCACAGAACATCAATTACCTCATTTTTGCCAAGCTTCTTTAGTAGGCTAAATATTAAGAGCAAATTAAGACACATTCTTATGTTGGAAATTTTTAAAGGTCAGAGTAACTAAACAGTCACTACCTATCTAGAAATAATTTCAGTTCTTTGTTACTTTATATATATATCTATATGTATAGTTTTATACATACATATAGGATTGCAGGATACTCTAGGTTGGAAGGGACATCAGGCCATCATCTAGTCCATCCTCCTGCTCAAAGTACAGCCAGCTCTGAGATCAGACCAATTTACTCAGTTTGTCAGATTAGACCAAGTTCATACAGTTTTCCTTATATCCAGTCTGAACATCTCATGTTTCAGCTTAAGCTCCTTACTTCTTGTCCAAAATGCGTCACTGTAAAGACCCTGTCTCTGTCTTTGTGACAACCTTCCATGTAGGTATTGCAAAGATGCTAGGGCATGCCCCCCGAAGCCTTCTCTTCTGCAGGCTGAATAAGCCTCAGACCCTCAGCATCTTCTTTCAGGGTGAGTGCTCCAGCCCTCTGAGCATCTTGGCTCTCTGCTGAACTTGCTTCAGACGATTAACATCTTTCTTGCATTGGTGGGCTCAAAAACTGGACATAGTAGTCTTGTGATCACTGTGGAGATGATATAAAAGCAGTGTTTGCCAGTTAGATCTTCTCTGACTCGGATTACATTGATTTCCCTTCTATTATTATGTTTATACTATGTACTCTGATTAAGCTTCAGCAGTAGCTCAGTGGAGTCTCAGGTTTAAGACGAGCCCATCAGTAGCCATAGGAAAAACTGGTGTATCAAAATTATATATGCATGTAAAGGATTAATCTTTTTTGGTGAGTTATCCGAGTTTAGAAGAGTGTTTAATAATGTATTTGTTGTGGGACTACTAAAGTGCTTTTAGTTGAGCATATATCCTTGGGTTCATGTAGTTTGTTGATTTGATAAGCAATTTGAAATGCTGAGCACTGGCAAGGAGATTACTGTACCCTGCTGGGCTAGATTGATACTTTTGTTTATTCCCAGTCACATAACACTCATTTTGTTTGCTAGGTATGAGAAAGTTAAAATACTGCCTGGACAGCAGAGAGACAAATTACCTTTAGGATGTACCCAAATGGTACATTTGATTTCGTTACAAAATGTTAGAAGTTTTCAAATTACTCAGTCTGCTTTCTCATCAGGGAACATATTGAAGTACTAATCTTCTGAAGACATGTTTGAAAGATCTCACTAATGAAGCTCCTTAAAAAAAACCCATCAAAACAAACAAAAGCGCTTTTAGGAAATCCCAGGTCTCCTAGGAAAATGAGAAAGATTGGTTGACTAGGAAGCTTTTTCAGGGCAGTGAAATGCACTGTACAAAGACCTGAGCTTTCTGAGAGTTATCTGCCCAGCTGTACTCAGCTGGGGTGGGGCTGCAGATGGGGATTTCCAAAGGTATGTTAAATCAGGCTGTAACTTGAAGTCTCAGTACTTATATGTGTGCTGCTGCAGGGCATATCAAAGTCATAACTCCATACAAGCATTTGTAATTGAAATTGTATCATTCTTAGAAAACAAAAGTATTTTATAAACATATTTGAAGCAACTTACCTGATTATTCAAAAAACATATATACTTGAATTTTCTTCCCAACTTCATTAATTTGTCTTTATAATACTATAGTTGACATCCTGAAGAGTATAATTATATACACACCACTTTATTTTTCTGGTCACTAATAGATATGCTAACCCTTTTCCTCAAAATAAGGAAACTGCCATAGGCAACATAGCTTAAATCTGGGAGCAAGTTCTCACACAGATCTGTTAACTGTTTCAGATGGCATAATGAATCCAGTTTTAACAGCAAGCTGACATCAGTTTACAAGCTCAGTATATAATATTCCAAACAAATAGGGATGAGACTGATTTTGTCTCATTAGACAAATTAGACAAATAGGAATTCTGAATTCAAGGCATTGTTTCAGTGTCTGCTGCACTGAAAAATATCTGACCACAGAGCTGGTAGTACACTTAATTCCAAATATGTGAGCAGATGCAACCAGTAGGCAAGGGGATAATTTTATGCTATTAGCACGGTGTTGTACCCCACATCCTCTCTCTGGTAGTCACAGCTAAATACCAGTTCTTTGATGGAAAGTGCAAAACCAAACCAAACACAGAGGACAAATTACGCACTTACGCACTGAAGGGGGGAAACTCCTTCTCACCCCGCATAGTGACCAAGGACCCTTAACACAGTATAAATAGAGCTTTCTTTTAAAAAGTAAGATTGCTCATTTCTAATCTCTTTGTACTTACTGTAAAATATGATACTTGTAATTCATAGCAGAATTTGAGCTTTAATTATTAGGAAATTTACATCTATAGTCTTGTCAAACTCCATCCTGTAACAGTTTAGGTTCTCTCTTTAGAAAATTTCCAGAACATCAGACAGAAATAGCATTGTTTAATTTACATTGTTAGAATATGCATGGTCGAAGTCAAAAAATCCCACAAAACCTCTGAACTTACTTGATTTATTTATTTTTTTTAAATTGTCTCTATCAGGAGGAACCAACCAGGTATTTATCTTGTCTGTGTTACTGCAGCTTACAGAAACCAACTACAGAGTATTACAGGTATATTGCTAAGATGAGATGCGATGTCATTTATCCCTGGGCACATTTGAAAAATATGACAAGGATCTAGCATAGAATAACATTTCCCATACTGCAAAATCCAGGCAAATACATATGGAGAGCTGCTTAGTAACCAGGTAGTGGATAAAGTGGTCTGTGTGTGGGGTGCACACCTTTGGAATGACTGTTGTCTTATTCTTGCCAGTGCCAGGGAATCTAGGGTGTTACAAGGACCATGGAGAGCCACCACCTTTGACTGGCACCAGTGAGACTTCCAATAAACTTACTATCCAAACATGCATCAGTTCCTGCCGAAGTCAACAATTTAAGGTGATTTATTTGACGTACATTTACAAAATGTTTTCAAAGACAAAAGATGGTAATATGCCTACCGTTCTTCCCCCTTCCCTGTTTTGTTTGGGTTTTTTAAAGCTTGAGGAGGTCTAAAGTTTCACTCCCAGTCCAGGGGACCTAGACCTTTCTCTGCATCCAGAGCAGTCTGGGCAAGTGAGCAACTAATAATGCCAGGATGCCAGGAGAAAGTATGCCTGCTTACTGCCATTATGAATCATGGGTGCCCTAATTGCCATCCATTCCATCTTTCTCACTAGCCTTAAGTAACATCCTTGCAGCTCAAACAAAACCAGTTTGTGGGGGGACCTCTGACATCTGACTAATCATACTTCTCCAAAACAGATGTATTCTACTGCTGCCTTTCTTGAGCATACAACTTCCTGCCATCACTTCTTTAAATATTATCTCTCCCTTATACATCTTTTTTTGTCAAAGTTTGCAGGCATGGAATCAGGTTATGCTTGTTTCTGTGGAAATAATCCTGACTACTGGAGATATGGGGAGGCAGCCAGTACGGAATGCAACAGTGTTTGCTTTGGAGACCATACTCAGCCTTGCGGTGGGGATGGCAGAGTCATTCTTTTTGACAGTAAGTATGGAAACAGGCTCAGTTTTTCCCAAAGGAGAGGCTGCCTCAAATGTTCAGCAAATTAGGGAAAAGGGTTTAAATGGAACAAGAATTGTTGCACACAAACAAGCAAAACACCTAACTTCAGTATAAAATAAAGCTGCTTTCCATTTCTGCATAAAATTCGCATTGATTAATAATGTGAAATGGATCTTCCAGGAAATGACACCTGCTCAGGCAACAGACTCCTGTGCCAGAGATTGTCTCTTACTTCCCCACAAATGGTACTAACTCAGCTGTCACAAGCAGTATGTCACAGAAAGACTCCTTCAGAACTGATCTTACCAGTGGGTAGATACATGATTAAGTGCGGCACTTCAAATAAAATTTCAATCTACAGCTACTTGGGTTTATTTTACTAAACCAGGCAAGACTTCCTATAACCCAGGTTAACACAACACAAAGCAGTGTAGTAGAATAGTGACAGAGGAGTGTACCACAGAAGTACAAACACGTTAGGTTGGTATTATGACCTTTGCTGATTTCATCATTTCTTATACACAGAAATCCTCCTTGCTACTCTTCTTTTAAGTATATGCACTAGTGCCAGTTGTGTAACTTCACAGAGTGACAGTATGAGTACCCAGTTTTGTGGCTGCAGTACAAGCTCCCAGTGTAGTTCGGAGTACTGGAAAAGGTCACAGTATGCACCAATATATAATTGCTTCTCAGATAACCACTGTCTCTGATGTAGAAGCTATTTCTTAAGTTGAAGCTTAAAAGTCAGAGTCCAGAAGCTGCCTTTCTTAAACTAAAAGTGGCATCATTTTCCACCTTCTGAGTGCACAACCAAATTTCACATCTCTTTACTCTAAAAGTCTGGTTCCCAGCTAGCTAGCAAGACAGAAAGACATTTCAGTTGAGAAGGGAATTAGTTACTTTGCTCACTTCCAAATTCTTCCCAAGACAGGAAAAGACACACCAGAGTTGCACATTGCTTTCAGTGTTGAGATATCATGTAGCTTCACACTGCAGCATCCTGTGTTTCCTTCTGCTCTTGACCTCCCAAATCCTTGATGGGTAACGGCTTCCTTTGTAGCTTTCCTTTTCTGGAATGATTTGAGTGCTCAGCAAGATGTTGCCTTGAGTACCTACACTGTCTTTTCTGATAAACAGCAAGGGAGAGAGCTAAGTCCATGTGAAAGATGTCAGCCTAGTAACTGTCACTTATTTTCTTTTGCTGATGAGTAGCACCTGCTCACCTCATTCTTCTTTTCCAGCATGTCATATCCCCAGAAGCTTCACACAGATCCCAGTAGAGCTGCCCCCCCCCCCCCTTATGTGTTTATATACTACTATCATGGCCCTAAAGCTGTAACATTCAGACCCACAATAGAAACTCTGGCAGCTCTAGAAGGAAATAAGATAGTGAAAGCATTTCCATTCCATATGAGGCAATGCTAGGCATCTGTGGAGCAGTAGTCATTGGCATTCTTAGTTAATATTGCTGGTTCGAAGACCATCTTGTGATTTGGGAATTACGAAGAGCATAGCCAAATATAACAATACCTGTAAGCTGTTAGCAAAGAGGAAATTTGATATCTCAATGACAAATTTCAATCCCATCAGTTGAATCTTATCAAGATGACCCACCATTTGGTGGATGAGGGAAAGGCTGTGGATGTTGTCTGCCTGGACTTCAGTAAAGCCTTTCACTCTTGTTTCCCACACATGAAAAAAAAAATGGCTGCTCATGGCTTGGATGGGTATATAGGCTGCTGGGTAAAACACTGGCTGGATGGCCAGGCCTAAAGAATGGTGGTGAATGGAGTAAAATCCAGCCGGTGGCCATTCAACAAGTGGTTTTTTCCCCCAGGGCTCAGTATTGGGGGCTGCTTCTGTTTAATATATTTATCAATGATTTTGATGAGGAGATAGAGTGCACCCTCAATAAGCTTGCAGGTGACACCAAGTTGTGTGTGAGTGTTGATCTTCTTAAGGGTAGAGAGGCTCTACAGGTGGACCTGGATAGGCTGGATTGATGGGCTGAGGCCTATGGAATGAGGTTCAACAAGGCCAAGTGCCAAGTCATGCACTTGAGCCGTAACAGCTGCCTGCAGTGCTCCAGGATTGGGGAAGAGTGGCTGGAAAACTACCTGGTAGAAAAGGACATGGGGGTGTTGATTGATAATCAGCTGAATATGAGCCAGCAGTGTGCCCAGGTGGCCAAGAAGGCCAAGGGCATCCTGATTTGTATCAGAAATAGTGTGGCCAGCAGGACTAGGAAAGTGATTGTCCATCTGTACTCGTCATTGGTGAGGCCACACCTGTGTTCAGTTTTGGGCACTTCAGTACAAAAAAAGACATTGAGGTGCTGGAGTGGGTCCAGAGAAGAGCAACTAAGCTGATGAAGGGTGTGGAGAACAAGTCTTACGAGGAGCGTCTGAGGGAACTGGGGCTGTTTAGTCTGAAGAAAAGGAAGCTAAGGAGAGATCTTGTCACTCTCTACAGCTACCTAAAAGGAGGTTGTAGAGAGGTGGGTGTCAGTTTCTTCTCTCAAATTAAAAGTCATAGGACAGGAGAAAATGTCCTCAAGTTGTGCCAGGGCAGGTTTAAGGTGGACATTAGGAAGAATTTTTTCACTGAAACGGTTGTCAAGTGTTGGAACAGGCTGCCCAGGGAGGTGGTTGAATCACCATCCTTGTCTGTGTTTAAAAGTCATGTAGATGTGGTGCATAGGGATATGGTTTAGCAGTGGACATGTAGAGTAGGGTTAGTGGTTGGACTCGATGATCTTGAAGGTCTTTTCCAATCTAGATGATGCTATGTTTCTATGAATTCAGTCTATTCAAACAATTCTATTTGATTAAATCACCAGCTCAAAATTTTAGCATGGAGCAAGTGACACATTTTTCTATGGGCCTTAGTACCTCTGTGAGGTCTTTCACATTCTTCTATTCTTCTTTTGTATTCTTTCAATTCTTCTACATGGTCTTTTACAGCATAGCATGGCACTGAAGTGTGAGGTTTTCTCAGGCTATGATCAGGCCTTTCTCCAGAAAAAGAGAGAAATGTTTTCATGTGATGTTTCCAGCAGACAGATGCTACTGCTTGTTCTCATTCCCTCAGGTAGCTTTTAGTTTGTATTTATTAAAGCTTTTTCTCAAAGGCCTGTGAAAACTGATACACTTCAAAACACTTAACTTTTTTTATTTCCATTCTCAGAGACCTTTATTATAGGCCTTTAATTAAGCTTTCAGAGAAAATCATTCTAATTGGATTCTTCAGTCCTTCACTCTATGATATGAGGTAATGATAACTCCAATTTCATGAAATACATTATTATATATCAAATATGTACAATATTATGTATTTAGGGTATATCTAAATACATATATATGCATATATATCTATATACAATACATTTTTTTAAATGATACATGTGTGTGTATAGATATGCACCAAGTCAGTTGCGTAGCATTTGAGTTTCTTTCCAGATTCACTGGTAAATAAGTTTGCACTGGGAATCTGGATAGTTGTCAAGGAATATAAAGGTTAACTGGGTATGTACTTGTTTTGAACATAAAAGGTAGAAACAAATCTAAGAGATTTCATTAGATTTTGTAACAGGATCTTCTAGTTACTTAGTGAAGGTCAAACAATATTGGATAATATCAAAAGACAGGATGCTTAAAAAGCACATATAAACGGCCACAAAGGTGATTAAGGGATTACAGTATCATTCATACAAGGGGAGGCTGAGACATCTTGGGTTGTTTAACCTTCAGAAAAGAAGGCTCAGGGGGGGATCTTTCAAGTTTGTGTATGTAAGTGATGGAAGGGTGTAAAGATGAAGCCAGAGTATCCTCACTGTTATCTAGTGAATAGACAAGAGACAACAGGCACAAATTTAAATACAGGAATATCCATTTAAATATATGGAAAACCTTTTTTTTTTACTGAAAGCCTGACACTGCAACAGGTTTCCCAGAGAGGTTGTGGAGTCTCCATCCTTGGAGAATCAAAACACAACTAGATAATGTCTCCTGCTTTGAACAGGGGGATTGGACTAAACAACCTCCCAGGATCTCCCTCAACCTCAGCTATTCTGTGAAGATTTGGTTTTTTCAATTTGATAAGGCTGTGAGGAATCTCAATAATTCAATAGCAAGTTAGTCACTATTACACTTGCCTACCTGCTTGACTGTTAGGGAGGCAGTAGAAGTCCCTGAATCAGTGACTTAGCTTTGATCTGTTTGTGCAGGGATGTTGAAAGTGTACATGCTCATGTACAAAGACAAAGGATAGTTGCAATATTCAAGATTGATACATAGGTCTCAGAGTGATGAAAGAGAATGAGGGTATCCCAAGCAAATGCAACATAATAGCTGTGCTCACAGTGCTGTGGAAGATAAAGAGCAAGTCTGAGAGATGGTGCATCCTGCTGGGGTAGCAAGTCTGTACCTTCAAGTCAAATTTGAGTATTAGACTCTACAGAGTGCTAAAGCTGTGCATAACAAATGTATAACCTCTTTTTTTTTTTTTTCCTTTCCTCCCTCTCCTCTTCTTTTAACAGCCCTGATTGGTGCCTGTGGAGGGAATTACACTTCTGCTACAGCTGTGATCTATTCCCCAGATTTTCCCGACACATACGGCACAGGCAAAGTCTGTTACTGGACCATACAAGTTCCAGGAGCGTCTCGAATCCACTTCACCTTTGCCCTTTTTGAAATCAGAGATGCTGCAGATATGGTGGAATTGCTGGATGGCTATACCTATAATGTTCTAGCTCGTTTCAGTGGCAAGAATCGGCCTCCCCAGACCTTTAACATCTCTTTGGATTTTGTGATTTTGTACTTTTTCTCAGATGAAATCAATCAAGCCCAGGGTTTTGCTATCAGATATAGCGGTAAGAGGCTAACTTTGCTGTTTCTACATTTCCATGATATATTAAAGCAGCTAATTCATATAGGAGATTTCTGAAGTGACAAAAAACCCAGCAAATAATTTAACTCCTATGTCTACAGGTGTTTCATCTATCTTCTTGTCACTGCTCAGTGGGTAAAAGTTTTGCTAATTTTGGAAAACTCCAGTCAGCTATGTCATAAATAGCAAAGATTAAATTTTCAAAAAGTCAATCCTATGCATACCTACCTGTCAAAACAGATTGGAAAAATGACAAAGCTGCAACAAAACAAAACAGTAGTCCAAGTGCATCTTGATTGATCTTGACTCTTTCCAAGAGTCTGTTCCACTCAGATCAAAAGATATCAGGAAAAAAACATTTTAGTGCTTGAGCTGTACCTACATGAATCATTATCTTTCAGAAAAATTCTGGTAACTCCAACTTGGTGAAGGCTTTTTCTGTTGTGTGACATAATTTGATTATTGGAGCTAAGTATACCAGAGAGTAGCACATATCTGTTTGCAAGCACAAAATAAAGTCCCATTACACTTGTTAAGAAATGTTATTGTAATCATACTCTTGTGTTTTCAGCTGTGAAGGACAATGTGCATCCAAACAAGATTCCAAAGAATCAGACCATTTCAGAGAAAATAAATGAACAAGCAAATCTCAGCATCAGTGCAGCCCGGTCATCAAAGATACTTTATGTCATCACAACCAGCCCAAGTCATCCTAGTAGCTCCATGCCTGGTAATATTACAAGAAAATGTGGAAACAGGAAGAACATTTTGCTAAGGCACAATAGTCACTAGTTCCTTTGCTGCCTCCTCCAGATTATCTGACCCACTGTGTCTTTTACGAATAGATGAATTTTCATTTAATCTAATTACCGCTGTGCTGCTCTTGTTATGTTTCAGAAGTCACTTCTCAGCATTAATCAGTTAGAAATAGTGTAAAGATGGTGAGCCCTTGAGAATGAAAGCACATCAGAACAAGATGTGAGTCAGAGCAGCCTCCTTACTAGAATCAGGTTCAGTAACCAGTGCATACCATAGAGGTGGCAAAAGGTGCTGAAAAAAGAGCAAGCTTTTGTACAATCTGGAAGAGCCTGAATGCTGGATGGATCCTAGTTATCCCGATTCACAAAATAATACAGCAATAATACAGAGGGCTAGACAAGGATGAAGCAAGTTAATGGGTGCAGGGGAAATGCCACTGAGAACTGTCATGTATCACTCACTGATTGAGTTGTAAATAGTTGAAGACTGGAAATGCACTCTTAGCAAATACCACTGTTGGTCACATTCTGGACGCTCCAGTAGTTCTTTGGTCTTGAAGTTGTTTGCATTCCAGATCTGAAGCGTAAGGACGTGACTGCACGTGAACTGCATATACCCAAACCAGTCAGGTTGCAGAATGTGCCTAGGATTCTGGGCAGATATTCTGGCACTAGGCCCCGGCCAGTGCCTGAGTTACCACAGCTACATTTAAGCTGCGTAGTGTTAAACTACCTTGGGCATACCAACCTGTGCTGAAACTGAGCCCTTGCATTGTAGGCGGTTATGAAAAGACTGTTAAAATCACTATGACCAGTCAATCCTTTAAGGAAGGGGCACTGGGTGGGAGGGAACTTAAGCTTGCTTTTTTTGTTGCTTTGAGCTTCAGGAATTCTAAAGGTGATGGCCTTTATTCAGTTGTTCTGATAATTCAAGGTCCTTGCAGAGCTGCTCAGTGTGCTAAACATGTCAGTTACGTTCCAGTGCCATCTCTTTTCTCATCTCCAGGTGCTGTAGCCTCCCACTGCAACATTAGGAAGTCCAAATGAAAAGGTCATCTAATATTGTAGAAATTAGCTCCCTTGGAGCCCAAGTCTCTTAAATAATTCAAATGTTACAGTGTGTCAAGCTGTTCTTTAAGTGCTGATTGACTTAACAGTTACAACCAGAACTAAATGTAAATGCAAAATAGAATGACCAAGAGTCTTCAGTGTAAGGTATTAAAATAGCAGACCACAAATACCGATCACCTGTCTTAGTAGACTCTAGAAAGGGAAAAAACCAACATACTTACCGATTACTTCATTACTCATATAAAACTAGGCTTCCTCCTTGCAAACACAGGGTTATTACTGATAGCATATATTCTAGTGTGCTGTTTGGTCTGCTTTTAGATTTTGCTCTGAGTGAGTTTTGACTATTTTCCTAGATACTAGTTAGGTAATTTTACTGGCATTTGCTTTGGATTTTCCCAACTTTCAGTTTTACAGGGAGCAGTCCAGAATGGGGAAAAAAAAAAGACTGGTTCTGAGAGTTACGTAGTTTCTGCCAGTCTTTGCAGAAAATACTTGACATCTTCAAATTACGGTTTTGAATAAAGCATCAAAAGGCTGTGTTTCTTCTCTGCAATATTCTTACTTTAAAGACTGTAAGTAAATGAATGTACTGAGAGCTCCCCCTCTCTCCTTCCCCCTCTCTCTCTCCCTCTCTCTCTTCTATTTTACAGAGTGGACAATATATAGTCTCACAGCACTGCTCATCTTAAGTGTTACAGCCATTATAGCAAAGATATTTCTCCACATTACCATGAGGTGAGTATGAAGCAAAACTGTCCTAGACAAGTGACATCTCAGCTTTTTACTGAGCCTGGTACACGTCATTTCTTTGCCTTCTGATACTGTCAGATTGGTAATATTAAAACCTAAGTTCTATATTACATATTCGTATCCTCATAAAAGATACTAAATAAGAACATCTTTTAACTTTCCAGTCTCTTAGGATAGCATTTGCTGCTAGAATCTCTCTTTTGGTCTTGTTTTGACAAGATTTGTTTCTGGTAACTGAGTGATGTTATATAGCAAAGAGGAAAATGTAATCAGACATCTATCATTGATGGGAAGAGGTCAAATTATGGTAATACCTTGTGGGGAAAAAAAAATAAAACCTTATCCCAGACTGGGGGAAAAAAGTGAGACATAGGCTAGTTAATAGTTGCTTTCTTTTACTGAAATACTAAAAATGTTTTAAAAAAACCCCAGGAAACAAAAACCAAAACAGCCAAAAATTAAAGTCTGTATTATGGTGACACAACCAGTATATTTCTTTTGGCATAGTAAAGACAACATAATTTTATTACTAAATTTCTCAACACTTATACCAAGTAATTTTTGTGTCCTCTAGATGAACAGTCATTGAATGAAATGGTGTGTGAGTTACCAACAAATCATAAATGTTGAATATTGTATTTACATGCCACAAATGGACATAAATATACAAGGAAAATAATTTGTATTAATAGCAATTACTAATAGAATATTTACAGATTTCTTAGCTTTATGGCACCGCTTTCATTAGGTTAGCAACAGTTCTAGTAACAGAACAACTAACTTTTCATTTGGTCAACAAATACCCAAGAAACACTCCAGAAACCTAACTTAACTCCAAAACATAATTGTGCAGCAGATAGAAAGCAAAAGACATGGAGGTAGAAGAAACCACTAGCATTACCAGTGCAGCAGTAATGCAGACATACTAATAATGGGAGCTTCCCGAGCACCTTGAACACTTAACACTTGTTTCCTAGGTCACATCAGATACCATCTGCAACTGAAATGGAAGATTCCAGTGAGGTTACTACTGCTGGCGAGATCTGGAGTATATTTTACCAGCCATCCACATCGATATCCATCTTCAAGAAAAAGCTTCGAAGTCAACAAGATGATTGCAACCCACTAGTGGGAAACTGAAGTGTCTTTTATTTTACAAAAATCAATCTTCTTAAAATCCAGGTGACTTGGGAACAGTCTATTTTTTTTTCCTCCCAATCTTATACTTGTTTTCCAGAAAGTCCATTTCCAAAGGCCTTAGAGTGACTTTGCCTATCTGCTGTTCTCTTGGATATACTAGTGACAACAGATTTAATTACAGCAATAGTTTTGAAATATCTGGTGCTCATCAAATCTCTAGTGCTGTTAATTACTGTCTTTAAACCAATGCACTTAAAATACATGTAAAAACCTGTAAAATTCAAAATGTCCTGTACCCCTGCCGAAAATAATAGAATGAGTATATGCAGGTTGAGGACTTCTTGTGTCCTGCTTTCCTGTACCACTGTATTGTATCAGGCTACTTTAGTCCCTTTATTCTCAAGGCTGAAGGCAGAAGTGGATACTGATAACCTGTTCAGCTGCCACAGCAACTTGAGCTTATTGGCCTTAATGTAAACATGTCTAAATGGTACTATGCAGTAAAATGGGAGACGAAGACTTTGAGAAACTGTAAGCCTGGTTGCCCAGTGCTCTGCTGTTTCTACAAGCAGAGAAGTACAAATAAAAATCAAATCACACTCTGTGGAGTTTCAGCTGCAAATGTTTCGATGGAGTAATGCTCGCCAGGTCAAGATCTGCACAAGCAATGAAGACTTTTAAACAACTATGTCTGACCCATCATTCACTGCTGATTATGATAATTCTGTTCGTATTCACAGTAATTCTTTAAAAACCTACTCTACTCCAGTCTGAAGTTATTCATTCATTCTGGATGTAAGCTTAGAGCTTCTTAAAGGATTGTCCAAAGAAATTGTAATTCCACTGAATTTCTGAACAGCGAAGCTGAACAATTCTTACTCTGAAGTTAAAGATACTGATCTCAGCAGCTTAAACTATTTACAAAGTTGTAGCCTGCTATCAACAACCCACCTATACCAAGCTGTGCATCTGAAACCAGACGTAACAGTTGCCTTGATACTGACCTGTGAGAAGAAAAAGTGTCTCCTTGCCTTCAAAATTAAAACTGAACTGCATTTATAAGATTATTGCCCTTAATTGTCAAAGAACTAAAAGATCTGCATGAAATAATTTCTGTTTGCCAACAGACAGCATTATCTGTTTTTTCTCTGGTAGAGTCCATTCTGTCCACCCAGAATGCTCAGCCTTCTCATCCCACCACTGGACATCAGCAGTGAATCTTTCAGCCTCAGCAAGTCCAAACCAGATATTTAGGAAAAAATGACAATTCAGAGGTCACATAAATTGACTGGAAAAGTTTACTGAGTGAGCAGCTCCTCAAACTAAGCTAGAAAAGATTCAGTGAGAGCTGAAAGGTAGAGTAATTCTGGTTAAGAAAAAAAGGAATAAATATCAATTTAAATATATACCAGTGGTTTATGTTTACCAAGCCTGCAGTCAGAGAACAACTATTAAATGAAGCTGCAAATGATAACTAAGAAAAGAAAATGGTCACTGAGTTTAAATACATTATAGTATCCGCCCTTCTGTTTTTAACCCCAAACTCCCTCCCCTTCATGAAATCTATAGAAGGGCATCTAAGAATTGAACCGTGAAATACTGTGCCTTACTTGCATTGTAGACCTAGTTTTTTACCTGAATTAAATTCCTTCCAGCTCCATTTATGTACCGCAGATGAGTGCCAGAGACAGCTGAACAATACCGCAATAAATGCTTAATAGAAACAAGACTTTACTAAGACAACATTATGGAATTGTTTGTATCAAACATGCAGTATCATGGGAACATCTCGTACTTTCTTACATGAGCTGCTGGAAAGAGTACAGGAAAAGATAATTACAGTACTGCCTAAAACCAAGACAGGATGAGTTGTAAAATACTGGTTATCTCTTATGTGTCAAGGCTGGGCAAAAAAAACATTTATCTGGTTCAGACCCTACATAATTTTTTAATTGTCTTTTTAACAGTCAGCTTTTGCATCATGCTATGTAGGGAAAACGACCACCTCACAGATTTGTAGCAAAATAAATTGATTTGCTTCCTAAGCATACTTAATATGGTTCACTAATGAAAAATACAGGAGGAGAGAGTCAGAGTGTAAAGCTAGATCCTGAAGAATTTTGTTATCAGCATATTATGAACCTTTGCTTGTCTGGCCAAATGTTCTTGAGTAGTTGTATACAGTCAATGGATTGTTCATAAAGCAGTTAGCTAATGCTGATAAACTAAAAATCAGGAGCACACCAGAACTGATTTATACCTACTGTAGAAGGAAAAAAAATACAGAACTGTTAAGCTTCTCTTCTTCAGTAAAGAATTTAATTTTACTATATAATAATATATAGAGAAATTCCTTTACAAACAAAAAAAGACTGATGCTACTAGTGCAAAACCTAGAGAATTTAGAAATGGTGATTTTTGCCTTGACCCCATAGCTCCTCATCTGTTTTTAAAATAGTAAAATCTTATTTCATAGGCTTTTGTTAGGGAGCATTTATCTAATTTCTGTGTGAAAGCCTTGTAAAAACAGCAGTTAGGGTAGATTGACCATGGCAACAATGAACATGACTAAGCATGAAATACTGGACAGTGCCCAGGTAAACACACTGATAAAAGTGTACAGGAAGGACATTGTTATGTTCCCCCCAAATCTTCCAGCTTGTCTGATTCTAGATACTTCTAACACTATGAGACAGAGCAATAGCTAGAAATGCACGGGCGGGATCTCTTAAATAGCACTTCTTACTATACAGGCCTGAGATCATAAAGAGCAGGTAGATCTCTGCTGTGTTTATTTTTCAAAATGTGGTGCGATTATTTTTACTCCTGTACAAATACTTCAGTGGCATGGTGGTAAATGGCCAACATATATGGTATCCATTAATTTAATGATCTTTGCTATAAGGGTTTGGGGAGAGAAAGAAGAAAAATCTGACATGCACAACTGTTGTAATCCCACATGATTCAGCACATAGACACACCCCGCAGCCCCCTCTCGATACTAGCAGCTGACTGCTGACAGCTGGAGGGCATGGGCTTCTCAGGATGTTACTGTTTACAGCATTTTCTTTAAAAAAGTGAAAGTAATTGTGGAAGAAGAATTTGTTTGGAAATGTATCTGAATGACCTACATAGCAGTTCCTCAACAGGTTGGACAGGCTGCAAATGGATATTGGCCACAATTTCAAAAGCAAATGCTTTGACAACAAAGCCATCATGAGGAGCTGCCTCTGCATATACATGCATTGTGGCCCCTGCTCTGGCCCCCTCCTCACTTTGTTGTGTTGGTATGACCAGCTGTGTGGTGGTGCAATAAACTGATCAGGTTAAAAATTACCATTGCTTTTTCTTCCCTGAGCTACTTTTAACAGAGATGATTTCTCTGATCTTGTTTATTGGGTGGTTGCACAGAGAAGTGAGCTAACACAGATAACTGGACAGTAAGCCATAGGAAAAAGACAGTTGCCTGCTCCAGAAGCAGGGGCAGTAAGTACTTATGCTGGCACTGTCACTGTAGCAATTTGTGAGACTGCTTCCTTACTTTATGCAGCATGTCAGTTACAATAGCCTACAATACAGCATATGTGGACCTCAGGTGGAAGGGGGCCAGCTGGACAAGTGGCCTCCCTAATTAAAAATCTGCGTTTCAAACTAGATTAGTTTGTTGACTAAATGATTTTATATGTACTTTTGTCTTCATATTGTTATGTTTGGGAAAAATAGAGGATATGTAATTTAAAAATGTGTGATATGTTATCAAAGTAATATATATTTATATATGTATAGGAAATGCATTATTTAATACAGCATATTATGCTTGTATCTTCCTAACATTTTACAGGAAGAAAAGATGTTAGTTTACACTCTGGGAACAATAAATTTTCTATACACTGTAACCATAGAAAAAAATCAAAGATAATTCATTGGTATATATGATAGCAGAAAACAGAGAAAAGAGTAGCTGAGACTGACTTTTGTGGCAGAATGGATACTGATCAAGAAATTGCCTTAAGATGTACTTTACTCTGACTCTCATTTCTACCTTGTAATTTGTATTAGGCTGTTTATTAGATTCCACAAATTCATGTGCGTATACTCTCTGGACCATTTTAACATCAAACATGTCATCTGCTTTTTTAATTGAGCATTAACATTGTCTTTTTTAGGGCTTTTCTGCCAGATTTTCTACAGCTGGTACCGTGTTGAGGAGGTTTATCACATTGCTCATACAGACAACTCAGTGGTATTGCAGAATTAAAAGTTTTTGTATTCCAAGCTCCCCTGGCAATAAATGGGAACTTTTTACTGGTAGCCCTGGGAACTGTACTGACTCTGTAGCCTGTGTTGACTACAGCCCAAACACATCAGCAGACACTTGGCTGCCACTAAATGGGCATGAGTAGCTATTCCAGTTTCACCTTCTGCTTAATAAGCCTTCTGAGGCAGTGGGAAGGTACTGCCAATAGATTTTTCTAGCGCACCACTTTGCCTAAAGGAAGGGTGAAGTACAAAAACAACTCCTGACAAATACTTGTCCAACTAGTTCTTAATACCTTGCAGCAATGATATTTCACAATCGTTCAAAGAAATATAGTCCAGTGATAGTTTCACCTGAGTATTATTCTGGACATTTATGAACAGCCTTCTCTTTCTACTACCTTGAGCTTGTGAGAGTGAAAAATATAACTGCCTTCAGACCATACCATTTTTTCTGTAACAAGATCTCCCTGCCACACATACATTTCATGCAACTCATACTTTCTTAACTTTACTGAGCACCTGTGCTTTGGGATGAAATTTGGGATTCTGAATGCCAGTCTCAAGACAACTTACTGTAAATCCAGAGGCTACCATATGAACCAAATATGACTTGACAAGAAAACAGAATAAATCAAACTTGAAATGACTCACCACTGAACTATGTGCTGTGTTTATATGTGGTCATCCTGCATTCAGCAAATGGCTGTAAGTAATAATTATAAAAAAATACAGTGAATTTCTGCAGGAAGAGTTAAGTTAGTACCACTAAAGTGTAGACAAGCATTGAATAAAGAAGGGCAAATAACAGCAGGATTGTCTGCTGTGGAGATTAGAAGAAAATACTTGAGCTGAAAATGCTGAGAATTATTACACATGGAAATATGTTCATGCTCTGAGAAAGCACTAAATTGAAGTTTTCAGTTTACATCTTTTCAGACTGTTAGAAGTAGCTATAACTGTTTTCGCTACAAATTGCAGCAATGTGTAATGCTGTTGCAACTTTCTTCCAGGATTCATCTTTTCTTTCATGAATTCCTCCTTCTGATCAAAATAGTGCTACACTCTCTCAAAGAAATCTTCAGCTACATTTTATGTCAATGTCTGAATACCAGTGTCACATACCAAAACTGTCTCCAGCTTTTCATGTCAGGACTCAAACTCTCATTCTCTTTTAGAAGCACTACTGTCACAGGGGATTGGCCTTCTCTTACATAGTGCAGGTTACTCTGCTCTCCTTTGTTGCCATTCAGGTTATGAGACTCCTCTTACCTGTCTGTTTATTCTGGGAACTGTTGCCTTTTTGTTTATTCCTAAGCAATAGTTTCATTCCCCGTGAGGTAAGTGTATTCTTTATTCTGAAAGAGACACTTTTCTATGAAGTTAAGTCATGGGAGCACAGCACTTCCATTGCAAGAAAAAAATACCTGGTTTTAGGTATGCCATTTTCTCCCTGGCCAAAGACTTGGGGCAGACTGGTTTCACACAGTATGAACATGGCCGTCCTTTTAAGGATACTCTTCATACTATCCAAGTAACAACCAGTGTTACCTAACAGCTGTCATAGAACTTGACAGATGCACCCAATATTGCTATAGCAAAAATAAGATAGTGTTACAGAAACACCAAGTGTTAGCATAATGCGTAATCTCATTAAAAATAGTCTGCGCCAGCTTTTCTCATTTTACTAAATGGAAGGTTCATGCAGGTTTATGGTGCCCATAGAACTCTCTTTTTGCCACAAAGGTGTTCCTTAAATACTGAATCTCAGCAGTGAGAAGAACCTCTCCCTGATAAATACTAAAATACTTCTTTTTGACAGAGAATGTTTATGTTTAGTCATTAAAAAAAGCCATAACAAAGAGACAGAATATCCACCCACACTCAAAACACATTGAAGTTCAGCCAACAGCCCACAACTAACTTCAAAGAGAGTATGGGCTCACTGCTTATTTTGTGGGACACCAAGGGTAAAGGTGTGTCCTGTTCTTAAAAGCACAATCATCTCACAGTTTTCTTCAGAACAAAAAATGAGAAAAACCCTAGTCAGCAGTAGAGAACTGGGGGGTTAGAGTTAGAGGAAGGAGACTCAGATGTGACCTGCCAGCACAGGCGTATCGGCCATATGGCAGTTTTAGTGAACTAATTTGCAAATAAAATGTGTATCTATCATCAGCAGTTGCCAAGATTCTGTTCACCAAGCTAAAAAAGAGCACGTACTTTCATTTGGGAAGCTTGCTGGTGCTGTTTAACTGACTCCTGCCTGTTGGTCTTCCATTATTGTACCTGTCTTCTCATACAGACCAGGCTTTCACTGATACTCGTGAGAAACAGTCCTGTGCAAAATTATACTCTTCAGTTCAACAGTCTGTCATCCCAAACACGGAGTTTTTACATAGGAAACAGGGCTGGAGAGAAGGAAGGCTCATTTCTCAGCTGAACTGTGGGGTGACTAAATTATAGTCCACTTGAATGTGGATGAGAGGAGCAGAAAGTCCAGGGGATTACCAGGTGAAAATCCTTGGGAGAAGGAAGCAATTGGATGAGGTGACTGGAAAAGATTTTTTTGTGTGTGGCATATCACTGGGTGGGAAATAACTTAGGAAGGCAAACTATTTACACAATAACATACAAAAATATATTACATAAATGTGTACATACACACACACATGCAGGTTGCTAGCCACATACTTCTGAGACCCTCTCTTCTGTCTGCATAAACATCTTTGGTCACATTATGCCCTCTGCCGACAAAAAGTGCAGTACCAAGTCTCACTGCAGTGGAACCAGTGATTTCATGATCCAGAGTCAGAACTTGAATCCAACTCAACTGTTCAAGTTATAATTTACCCAGTTGTATCCACCTGCATCATTCTGGCTCAGGCCTTGAAATAGTCTTATTTCAGGTCAATAAATTATTTTTACCTGAAATTAAGTCAGAATTAAGTTTCTTTGCTACAAGGAGGACAGGTTCCAAACATAAATCAGAATGCCTTTTAGCAGATATGTCATGCACCTGGAGGCTTCAGGGGTTTGTCAAGCAGCCCCCACCCCCTACCCCTGCCTACCTCAAATAACCTGCATACTATATAAAGGCTCAAGTACTGTCTTGTGAGTTATGGATGACTACATTGCACCCTCAGTCTCATCTCTTCTACAGCATACTCTGGTGCGCTACTTTTCCTAAGCCTTCACTTTTTCTTCCATGCCATCCATCATCTTCGCTTTCCTTCCTACATAAGTTTTGCTTTAATTAATATATCTATCTTCCCCACTCCACAGCAGCAACATCAGGTAGGTGTGACCAGGGATGCTGAAACAACAGGCAGCCCTTGTGTAACACAGATTACCTGAGGACAGTATAGGAAAGCAGCTAAAACTGTCAAGTACTGGACTTAATGCTGTGCACAATACCAGGTGGATATGCAGCTGTGGCACTTGCTGAAAGGTTAATGGTCCTCAGACAGAACATTATGTGTTGCCTCTAGGAAAAAAAACCAAACAAACAAACAAAAAAACCAAAAAACCCAACTTCTGAACTTACCGTGATAGTTTTTGTTAGGATCTGTCTGCGTTATGCATATACATATCCACCTATCACTTTAAAAAAGGAAAAAATACTGTTGTTTATCACAGTTCAACTCATTATATTCTGGGACTATACTTGGAGAAGCACAGCTATCTATGTCCTTTCCCCCAAAATAAAAAGGACAACTTCCACATGTATATGCAATAAAATTGTATTTTTGTGTGGTTTTGCCTTTTTTTTTCTTTTTTTTAATACAGACATTTGTACACTTTCTTACAAAACTGCATGTAACTACAACTTCTCTTAAATCATTTTTGGTCGGCAAGTACTGTAAAATCTTTGTGTGCAATTATGTATTTACAGGGTCTCATGTTAGTGATTTTCAATGATTATTACAATAATGTCACACACTCTCAACATAAGACATGGCTTAAGATAAATATATTAGTAAATAAATATTCTGAGAACATACTTCCATAAATGAAATGTGCTGCTATACATATACAGAATATATACAAGAAGTTTTCTAGCTTTTAAAACATTTTTAAAATGGTAATGAAGGAGAAAGAGCCCTTTGACCATATTACAAATCTTTACAGCAAATTTTATACAAAACATTTTTAAGTGCTATAACTTTAAAAACATTTTAAATAGTGCCTCATGAGCCAAACACAATGACAACTGTTCATGTAAGTAGTAGAAAGGCATTTTGTTATAAAAACCATCTATCACAGCCAACTAGCCGGTAAGTCTGTATTGACATACAGGAGCAGGGAATTAACTAAATATTGAGTATAAAACTAAGCACTGAAACCAGGTGTAGGGTACCTCTGTGGTAAGGCCTTTCAGAGTCTGTTGTACTGGCAGAGATCACAGCATGTGAACAAGACCAGCACATCCAGAAACACCATGAGCTGGAATATTCAAATTTCTTTTTTATAACCACATTTTACCACAACATGCTGTGTAGTTATAGAGTATAATGCATCTTAGGTGGCCCCAGAGGGTGCCTCACAAAACACCAAGCAGAATAACCAAGGTAGTATACCATAGCTTCTCCAATGTACTTCGAGTGGAGGAAGGAGAAATGTAAGACTTAAAAACAACCAAACAAAACAAACAAACCTTTAGAGTTTATTCTCCCAACACATACCACTTACTTCAGTCATTCAGAGACTATGTTTTCATTAAGCTTTATACACAGAAAATGTGTTTATTGGAATTTTTCTTTTAATCTTATACCCAGATATTGCCTTGTATTATTTCTCTGAACAGCTGGATTTCAGTGTTTGTCCATTTAAAAAGATTTAATGTGAATTCATTTAAATAGAATTTTTTGAGTTCAGAAAGTAAACAGATTAATGTATTTGTAATTTCTTAGATGTTTGCTTCTTTTAAAATATTTCATTTGGGACTATAAAGCAAACAAGTTAACTTTGCTGGTTCTCACAATTAGCCCAATGCTGTCAGTGACATCACTTTGGCAGAAAATTTAACATGAAGTGTATGTACATCTCTTTTACATGTCTTTAAAGTATCTCCAAAGTGTACTGAACTTCAGACAAATCTTTTCAGGAGACTGGCAGTGTGGGCATTAAATTATTAGTTTCCCTTTAGGAGAATTCCTGCTGTGAATACACCAGACAGGATGACAATGTGTCCTCAGGCACATGCAGCATGACAGGCAATTTAAACCATGCTATGGTAGCCTCTTATTCAGAAGCTGCTGTTTCCACAGGAAACAATTGCTATCAGAAGTGACGACATATATTATCTCATGATAACAAACATCCCCACAAGAACAAGAACAAAAGTATGTGCCCAGGCTAATGGGGTACAGAGAGCACTCTGTATACAAGACAAACGTGAAGCACACCTGGCTGGGCTCAAGAAACCTTTAAAACAGATGGAAGCTACATCAAGCACAGCAAAGAAGAAAACAATGATTAAAACCAAGTCCCTCAACTTTCCCACATGCACAAAAGGTGACAAGCACCGCTTCCCTTAGGCATGCTTGCAGACTACAAGGAAATAAGACAACCTTTGACATGTTTCCAAAATGAGCCAGCCAAGCTGCAAGCACCCTGCAAGCTCTGTCTTCCTGCACATGCCAGCATTCCTCACAGTCATAACAGGGGCTACAGGTGCCTGGAAAACGTCCTATGGAAGGCAAGGTTCATTACCTACAAAGGTATTGCCCTTTCTAAGCACTTCCTTCTAGAATCTGAGGGAGAGGTCCCGAGCATTCTTCACCAGTCAGAAGATACAATGAGGTCCATGGTTTAGCAGGAAGAGAGGATGAGAACATTCTGAGCTACCAGTTTCCCTACTCCCACTGTTAAAACTAATTGTAATGGCAGGAGACCCTTCCTAGCCAAATCATCAGAGCAGCATGAAAGGGGAGAAGGGGAGAGGAGAAAGGGCACAGTCCAATGCTTTACCTCCCTCAAAACCATTCATACAACTTGCTGGCTACTAGGATTTGCTACTAGGATTAGTCAGTATCTGAGCATCCATAGAGCAGCTGTATCTCTCTGAACTACTATATTTCAAGGTGCTATCTGGTTTCTAAGGCAGGTGTAGCCCTGAGCTTATTGAAGGCTGGACTCCTTTAAGCAGGAGATAACAGCTTCTACACATAGCCTGGCTTATTTAACACACCGTGTTACCTCTCAGCAAGAGCTGACACGGTCACTTCTAAAAAGAAAATATAAATAACACTTTGTCATTAATATAGAAATGGCACTAGAGCTCAGAAATGCTCCACACCATGCCCCACCGTGGGCTTTGCACACAAATGGAGGCCTGAGGGCTTCAGGCAAGAGGGACAAAGGAGACAATCAAGCAGATGTGGACACAGAGGAAGTGGGGGAGGGACTTCTCCACATTACCACTTTTGTGTGTTTGTCAAAGCTTAAAAGAAATTAAGTCCATGAGAATTTGGAGTCTCTGATAAGCTCTGCTTCTCCATCCGGGATCATCTGGACAGGTCTAGTCACCGATTTGGCTCTTCTCCAAGGGATGAGATCCAGCACCTGAGAGATAAAGAAAACTAAGGAACATTGCATCTAGAATAGTGCATAAAGTTTTGAAGCCTCAGAACAAGTTGTTAAACTGTGAATACAACTTCAGCAGAGAGCCAAGATGCTCAGAGGGCTGGAGCACTCACCCTGAAAGAAGACCCTGAGGATCTGAGGCTTGTTCAGCCTGCAGAAGAGAAGGCTTTGGGGGAGCACGCCCTAGCATCTTTGCAATACCTACATGGAGGCTGTCACAAAGAGCAAGCCAGGGTCTTCACAGTGATGCATTTTAGACAAGAGGTAAGGAGCTTAAGCTGAAACATGAGATGTTCAGACTGGATATATGGAAAATCTTTTCACCATGATAGCAGTTAAGGAAGGGAACAAGGGCCCAGAGAAGGAGTGCACTCTACATCCCTGGAGGTTGTCATGGCCTGACTGGATAAACTTGGTCTAATCTGACAAACTGAGTTACTTGGTCTGGTCTCGGAGCTGGCTCTGACTTGAGCAGGAGGTTGGAACAGATGACAGATTGACATCCATTCCAACTTAGGGTTCCCCATGTTTCTACGAACACCCTTAAAAAGAGACCTGGCAAGGTAGGTAAGGAATACCCCCTTCATTCTGTGAGTGGTTCTTTTTTGCCCTGTGTATGTCCCCAGCAGAGACTTTCCCACATATTCTTCTACAGCTACTCCAAGTTTTTCACTCATATTTTTTATCCTCCAGCTTATCTATCCCCTCCCAGCACTGTGGATTTGCCTACTTAGGCAGCTTGCCACAGCTGCCATGACTGGCACACTGTCCATGGTTGTGAGAGCTCTAATAGGGGACTGGTACTAGCTGTCACTTTTTCCCCTCCCAACAAGGGATGAATATGAAAGCTCTTACAGAGTTAGACAGTAAAATATCATCTTCTATTCCTCTAGCTGTGACCAAATGAGCACAGGTAACAAGAGAATAACAATTTTGGGCAAATGATTAGTCAATAACCTGCTCTTATGCAAAGGATGGCAGTTACCTTTATGGTTGCAGGTACCTAGGAAGCTGGCAGCATTTCATACACTAGGACAGAAAGGTAGCGAGCAATCAAAAAAACCCACACAGATTACCTGTGACCTTTGTGGTTGTCATCAGCTTCTGTGAATTCAAAGTGGGACTGGGAAAAAGCATTCCGGCTTCCTCCTCCTGAGAGTAGTTCTGATGCAGAAATGATGTTGCCTCATAGCACACCTCCCTCTCATCCTGGACCTCTCCTATACCTTGGCAGTGCAGATAAGCATCTAGCTCCGGTGTTCCATCCCAGGAACTACAGCCTCCTGTGTGGGTCCCTTGGCACTCTGTAGGTAGGATCAGCTCACAGTCTCTATCTTCGGGAATTATGGGAATGCGTTGACCCAGGTCACATACACCCTTACAGCAGCTTGGCAAGGGATCATCAGGAAGTGTGTACTGCACATTCACTGCATAGTCTTCTGTATAACAGCCACCACCTCCACTGCCACTGTTGCTACTACAGGCTACTTGCTTCTCTTCATAGAAGCAGCAGGGCAACCCCTCGTATTTTACCCCATCTGTCCTATGCAAGTGGTCTGAGTTAATACTGTACAAGCCTGGGGTGTTCCCTGACTGCATTTCTATTCCTGGGCCACATGTGCCCCATAGTGGAGAGCTAAGGAAGAGTGCACTACAGTCAGATGTCCCATTACTGGGCTCTAGGGCAGAGTGCTGGAGTTCAAAGCAGCATGCACATGCTTGCTCCATAAGCGGCCCTGCTATCTCTGGATTCTTCCAGTTCCTTTTAACATCCAAGGCAGCACCAGGAGTGGCCTCGTGTCCTCCCTCTGAGGTAGTGACATTTGGATCCCTGTGCTCTAGTGAGGAATTACTGCTATAGTTCATATCCATGCTGCAATTAGATAGTTGGTCCCCTGAGGAAGAAACTGGCACAGGCCGGCAGTCAGCACCCACCAGACTGTGACCATGAGCTGGAAGCTCATCCTGGTGGGGGCCCTCCAAGAGAACAATTGCACCCCTGTTTGCACCACCAACATCACCCACTCGGCAAGGGCTCTTACTGCGGTAAACATATGGGTCATAGTCACTGCTCAAAGAGCTGCGAAAGGTGGAGCAGCTCCCATAAACCCCTTGGTTGCTGACCTCAGTGCAGTCAACCATGGAATCACTAGAGGAGCAGTGGCACTGACCAGAACTGCTGCTGCTGCTGTCACTCCCAGGGCAGTCAGCCAAATATCCACTGCACACTGAACGATGACCATGATAGCAGCTAAAGCTGGAGGTACTGCCACTCTCCAAGCGGGATGAGGGCACTACATGTACCACAGGAGGGAAAAGCATGCTGCTACCAGGCTGAAAGGCACGGGAAGGACCCTTTGAGGAAATGCCAGCAGGAAGCTGTCCATCTTGCTCAGGGTAACTAAGGCCTTGGAAGTAGTAGTGCTGATACATGGTCTCATATTGGGAAAAGCAAGCTGCTTTAGAAAAGCTGCGTCCACCAAACTTGGGTCTTCGGAAGTTGTGAGCTGGAGAGTAAGCCCTATGTTCCAGGCTACAGTGATGACTGTTTAAAGCATGGTCCAAATGAATAGGCTGATAACTTCGGATATAGGCTGGGGATGGAGTTTGGTAGAGGCTCTGTTCACCATGTCGCTCAACTGTAAGTACTGTGATAGGGTTTCCATGCGGGTCCATGCTTGTCCGAGTGGGATATGCTGTTATCTGGTTTGCCCTGTGTACTCGGCCTGGGTAATGGACGGGCAGAATCACCCTCTGCTGCCGGCTGCGTGCTGGGTTGATGGATTCCAGGCAGACTGGGCCTGCATTTCCCTTCTTCTGTTCTGAATGAGAGAAATAAAGAGTGGACAAGTAGAAGTAGGAAGGAATAAAAATGAATATATTTCCTGCAAGAAAAAAGTATATATTCTGAATTTCATTACATTATGCACACAACAGAGTTTGGTTTTTTTAAAAAAAAACCAAGCCATCAACTTTTTATGCAGAAGTAAAAATAACAGAACAAAGTAAGTCAAGAGCGTCTGCCTCAAAGCCTTTGAAACACTCAATTGTATTTGCTCAGAAAGGAAAAGAAGTGATTTAAAATACTGTTCTCATATATGCAAAACCTGCTTACACAGTATTTCTGGTCACGCAGGTTAAGAGCAGGGCTGGCAGTCATCACTTGAGTATTCCACTTTCCACACTGCTTTACATGAACGTGTATTAATAGAAAACTTTTTCAAGACAGAGGAAATGGAAGGGGGAGAGGGCAAGGAAGGGAACCCACATTCCAAATTATACCACCACACTGTCTTTTCTTTATAACTACCAAGTGAAAATAAACCCATTGTACCTGTTTGCCCTCCTTGCATTCAGAAGTTGACCAACGCTGCCCTCTGCTGGGCAATGGACCCAGAATGAGGGAAAACCAGAAATGTGACCTGATATTCCAGGCCACGCACTCATTTTCAAGTAACTTAGTCCTAACTGTATTTCTGGGGTTGTGCTACAATGAAGACTATGAGCTCTCTGGAGATTTACAAACAGGCACAATTTTTGTTCCATCCTGTACGCTGTTGAGTCTGAAACGGATGACACAACAGAGCAACTGTACTGCAGCACTTACCTATGATGTTATGGCGGCAGTGAGGGCAGGTATGATGCTGCAGTAGCCAAGGATCCACACATTTCTTGTGAAATCGGTGAGTGCAGGGAATGACACGCAGTTCCTACAGGAACAGATGAAGGAACATTAAAAAGTACTCCTTCCTAATGAGTGAATTTTTCACCGCTTACTCCTATTTTTTTCAACCTAGCTACTAAACAGATCATTCCTAGTCTTGAAGTGGTAAGAAGAAAAAAATGCCATCTGTTCCAACATAGCGCAAAGTGCAACAGCTAGTAATCAGATGTCACTAAAAGAATAGTCTGTAGGCACATTAGAACCCCATGCAGATATACTACATTTCATTTGGACACTGCTACATGTCCCTGTGACCTAAAACCTTGAATAAGCCTATCCGTAGAGTTTTCCTTAATATTCTAAATTAACTCTGAAAAAGGAAAAAAATAGAAAGGAAGAAAATTAACAGAGTCCATTTAATGATACATCTTGCCTACTACTATTAGCAATGGCAAACACTCAGGGAAAAGCAAAAACACCACAGCATATATATTATTTTTTTCCATGGGTATCTACCACCAGTTGAAACCTGCTACAGATCTTTCTTCCAAGTACCATTCAAGTCTCCCCATGAGTTCAGGTTTTGAATTTGTAACATGCTTTGGCAAGAAGCTCTACAGGACTACTACGGGCTGGTGGAGAAACACTATTTTGCTTTAAGTTGTGCTCCAGCAGTTTCATTTAATTGCACCTGATCTTGTATTGGAAAAAAGAAAAAAAGTCTGATTGCTCTTCACACTCTGCATTCACAACATGGTACTCCCTCCTCCCTCAAATAATCTGTGACTAAACAGTCCTAGCCCACTCAATCATTTTTTTCTGTCCAGAAACCATTCCAAATCTTTGATCACTTTGTGACTGCCATTTTCTGAAGCACCTTCATTTCCAAGGTACCTTTTGTGAAATGAGATCAGAAGTGCACACAGTACTCAATGTAAGAGTATGACTGAACTTACGCAGTGATGTAACTGTTTTCTGTTCAATTCTCGAGACTTCCTTCTCTCATTTCTAATATTAGATTTGCCTTTTTGGCAGACACAAAGCACTGATCTGCTTTCACAAAGCTATCTAAAACAGCTTCAAGATCTTGCTCCTGTACAGTAATGCTCACCTCACAACTAATACATGTGAAGCTCTTCCCTATGTGTATCACTTAAAGATGCAGTTCATGCATGAATTTCCTGTCCAGGTAGCTTGGTACAGCCTTTCCAAAGACAGTGTATGCCTTTATCCTTGCTACTCTGAGTAATTCCCATCAGCAAACTTCATTAGCTTTCTGTTTGTAGGTTGTAGCACTCAAATACTGCAGCTGGTATTTTTCTATTGCCTTAAAAATGATGAATCTTTCATGAATCATTTCAAAAGAAAATGTGCTTAAGTAATTTTTTATATGGAAGTTTGAAGCTGTGATTACTGACTCTCTATTCTAAGAAGCCTATTTTCTACTTCAACCTTTCATTGCTTCTTCTGGGTAGAACTGTGTCACAGAAGACAAGCACTGACATCAATGCAGCAATGGTAACTAAGGAGTCAAAAATTGGTTCGTCAATCTTTTGGCTACTCCTACTTCTCCTCCTCTGGTTTCCCAGCAGCGTTGTCTACCTGATATCTTAAAGACAAAGTACCATCAAAGCCTGAGAAGCAAAGCACGTAGTGTACTCCTTATATTGAACAAAGCTTGAATGCACCATCATCTTAGCACACAACTTGTTAAAAATACACAGAGAAATAAATGCTGAGGTAGCCCTGACTCCTTATGAGTTTTTCATCAGAAAAGCAACTTGATGGAGGTAGCAATTTGCTGAATGAGATCGTTCATCTCTCACTTTGCAATCTGGGGAAAAAATCTTGAGATTTCTCTGGGAGCTGCAGAATGCAGTTGAAGCTGAGGTGGCTACTCAATTTAATCAATCTGGCAAGTGGCACAACCTCACTACACAATGTATCCAACAGCCAGCTGTGAACCACAGTGCTAAAATAAATCAGCTACATTCTCAGCCCATATTAAAGAAACCATTTATCACTTACCTCCCCATCAATGTACTTCTCCAAGCAGATGGCACAGTCAGAGGTGGAACTGCTACTGAGTGTGTCCAGTGCTCCGCAGCTACCTTCCCGGTGTCCCTTACTTTTGGACTTAAACTTCCTGGTCTCCATTTTTTCCAGTGCTTGTACTGCAAGCCTGTTCATGGAATTCTACAATAGAAGGAAAAAAAAGGCAATACTGCTGCATAAAGGACTACACTGTAGTAACAGAGAAACACCACAATATCACATTAATGTACCTTACCAAATCATGTCAGGCTGAGACTAATGTACAATTTCATAAATGAAGCAGAGATAAGGCTACTCAGAATATCAGCATTTAGATCAGAATCCTCATGAAAAGAACATAAACCACGTGCAACAGTGAGAATAAGCTATTTTGAATTGAAACAGGGTGAAGGTGCTGACAATTGGGATACCCTGAAGCTGCTCAATTGATAGGCAGCAACTATTCAAGGCAACATGTAGGACTTGGCCAGGAACATTTTTGAAATGTCAACATTGACTGTAATGTCCTATTATGCTGTTGCCACCATATTATCTGGAGCAGCACTTGACAGAGGGATTAAAATGAAACGCTGCTGAATTAGCGGTATCAATTCCTCCTACTGAATTTAATCAACAGCAGTAGTTTCAGAAGGCAGTGGCTTCTTTTCACTTTACCATAGAATTTATTATCTCCCTCTTAGCAGTTTTTTAACGATGCTGTTGGCCCATAACATCTTTGGATTCCTACTCAATTATGTCCAAAACAAGTGTCCTAAGCATCTACAGCACTTTGCATTCCTTTTACATGTATATACTGGATAGTTTACAACTACAAACTTCTGAAACCATTAGCTTCTGTTTGCTTTCCCTTTCACGTTTGACAGGACAAACTCAAAGTATCTTACCTAGAATTTCTCCTAACCAAACATTTTACCTTGCAAACCTCTCACGTAAGAATAAATAGATGTTATTCTTTTGAAAAGAGTTGCAATTTATTTTCAATCCTGACATTCTCTCTGCAATACAGCAACAAGAGCCTCAACTTCTTTAGAAGTACATCAGTGCTATTGATAGTCAGACTCTGAACAACTGGAAATGTTCTTTATTCCCAATGCCTAAATGGACTCCTTCCACACTCTTCATTTCAGGATTTAACTGAATGTACATCATAGGTTAATACAGACCTTTGGAGACATACACATTTTTTGCCAAAGGCCTACATCCATGGAGAAAATCGTTTCTATAAAAACAGCGATTTTAAGTCAGTGTCTGGTGTTTCCAAAAGCATCGAGCAAGTTTTAGGACAAGGTAAGAGAAGCTAACTTTCAGCATTCAGTGAATATCCCATTACTGCTCTTACCTGACTACGCCGCTGTTTCAGCTTGATCTTGACAAGAAGAATGAGGCAAACAAGAGACACAACCACAAAGAAGGCCAGGAAAATTCCCATATCAAAGTATTCTGTGGGTTGCTTAAAAATTAAAAAGAAAATATTATATTTCCTTCGTTCAGATCATACTCAAGCCTATTGTTCCTTTCTCTTCTCTGCTTTCTCGGTGGTCATCATCAAATGTGTGCAGTCACAATGGCAAAAGTCAAGGTACACATTATTCCATTCATTAACTAGGATTTTATGAGCTACAACCTGGATTTAATTTGTCACCACAAGCGAATGAAATACATCATCAAAGTATCACAGGGTGTCAGGGGTTAGAAGGGACCTTTGAGATCTTCAAGTCCAACCCCCCTGCCAGAGCAGGACCATATAATCCAGCACAGGTCACACAGGTGGGTTTTGAAAATCTCTAGAGGAGACTCCACAACCTCTCTGGGAAGCCCATTCCAGTGCTCTGTGACCCTTACAGTAAAGAAGTTCCTCCTCGTGTTAAGGTGGAACCTCTTGTGCTCCAGCTTACATCCATTCCCCCTTGTCCTATCACAGGGCACGAGTGAGAAGAGGCTGTCCCTTTCCTCTTGACACTCAGCCCTCATATATTTATAAATATTTATCAAATCCCCTCTCAGTCTTCTCCAGACTAAAGAGCCCCAGGTGTCTCAGCCTTTCCTCCAAAGGCATATGTTCCAGTTCCTTAATCATCCTTGTAGCCCTCCATTGGACTCTCTCGAGCAGATCCCAGTCTGTCTTGAACTGGGGAGCCCAGAACTGGACGCAATACTCCAGGTGAGGTCTCACCAGTGCAGAGTGGAGGGGGAGCAGAACCTCCCTCGATCTGCTGGACACGCTCTTCTTAATGTACCTCAGGAGACCATTGCCCTTCCTGGCCACAAGGGCACAGTGCTGTTCCATGGAGAACTTGCTGTCTACCAGGACTCCTAAGTCCTTCTCCACAGGGCTGCTCTCCAGTAGATCACCTCTCAGTCTGTACTGATGTACTTTATTCTTCTTCCCCAGATGCAGGACTCTGCACTTATCCTTTTTAAGCCTCGTTAGGTTCTACTCTGCCCAGTTCTCCAGTCTGTCCAAGTCTCGCTGGATGGCCGCACAACCTTCAGGTGTATCTGACAATCCTCCCAGTTTCGTGTCATCAGCAAACTTACTGAGAAGACACTCTGTCCCATCATCAATGTCATTGATAAAGATGTTGAACAGGACTGGACCCAGCACTGATCGCTGGGGGACTCCAGCTGGACTTGGCACCATTGACCACCACTCTTTGGACTCTATTGTCCAAACAGTTACTAATCCATCTTACTATCTGCTCTTCTATCCCATACTTCCTGAGTTTCTCCACAAGGATGTTATGGGAGACTGTGTCAAAAGCCTTGCTAAGGTCAAGATAGACCACATCCACTGGTCTCCCTGCATCTATCCATCCAGTTACAATATCATAGAAGGCTATTAGATTAGTCAAGCATGACTTCCCCTTGGTAAATCCATGCCGACTACTCCCGATAACCTTCTTCTCTTCCATGTGCCTAGAGATGACCTCCAGAATGAGCCTCTCTGTTATTTTTCCAGGGATGGAGGTGAGGCTGACTGGCCTATAGTTTTCTGGAATCTCCTTCCTGTCAGTCACAAGTTGTCAAACTTACAGTGTCTCTGAACCGATCCTACAAAACTCAGGGTTTTTAACTGAATGAATCACACTAACACAAATTTTCATGATTTATTGGTTTGTTTGTATACTTAAGTGACTGAAAATCAACATCTGAATTTTCAGTGAATGGCCCACTTTTCAAACACATTCCTTAACAGAAGAATTCCATAATAATGCAATAAAACCAAAGTGGTAACTGGGACATAGCTGACTTCTAGTTTTGTTCTCCTTTGGTAAACTACATGTAGAGAGTGTTAAAAATAATTCTAGAAAAACTATTTTATATCACAACTACAAATATCAGATATAAAATAATTAACCCACATTTAAAATACCACACAGAATTATTAGTTAACACAGGGCAGAATACCTTACAAATCTGAAATACCAGGAATGTGCAAGAATTGACCTCATCAATGTTTATAAATGCATAAAGGGTGAGTGCCAGGAGAATGGAGCAAGGCTCTTCTTGGTGATGCCTGATGACAGGACAAGGGGCAATGGGTGGAAGCTGAGGCACAGGAAGTTCCATGTAAACATGAGGAAGAATTTTTTCACTGTGAGGGAGACAGAGCACTGGAACAGGCTGCCCAGGGGGGTTGTGGAGTCTCCCTCTCTGAAGATACTCAAAACCTGCCTGGACACGTTCCTGTGTGATCTGGTATAGGTGATCCTGCTCTGGCAGGGGGGTTGGACTGGGCGATCTTTCGAGGTCCCTTCCGGCCCCTGACATTCTGTAATTCTGTAATTAAGTTATTCAACTAAGAAAAAGGAAAAT
This sequence comes from Ceryle rudis, assembly GCA_033439905.1. Taxonomy (NCBI): domain Eukaryota; kingdom Metazoa; phylum Chordata; class Aves; order Coraciiformes; family Cerylidae; genus Ceryle; species Ceryle rudis. The sequence goes on along the minus strand of JAAGNO010023270.1, from coordinate 6,572 downwards.
TTCTATTATATAACATTTTAGCTGTTTATATATTCAAAATAATCCTTATCAGAGACAGGAAGTGCTACATTGTGGATTCTTTACTTACATCAAGTGTAGCTGCTTGTCCACAATGCAGCTGTTCAATTTATTTAGATCAGCAGAATTTCACATGTATTAATGCTCATGGGGAGCATCAAAAAATCTTCACGCTGAGTGCAATTAGCAAGCACTGCATGAAGTAACAAAAGTGTAATACCTACATAAAGTTTCTTAAAAGTCTCACCCGTGGGGGGCGATGCTGAATCCTTGCTCGTGCCACTTTCTGCTTGTTAACTATGTTCATTAGCTTGACAGCATCAGCACCCTTCACATACACCACTGGTCTCTTCAGAGGGTCCTCTGAGCCCTGGTTCAGCTAGAAAAAAAAAAAAAATCTACTCAAAAGGCATGTTTCAGGAAAACTACCTCTCTTTTGGACAATGGATAGAATCAAGTAAAGGCATATGAATGTGGAATTGAGTCAAGCACCAATTTTTCCTCTTCTAAAATAAGACTTTCACTTAGAGTTAAATCTGAATTAAACTTTTGACTTAAGCTGCCTTTTTTTTTTTTTTTTTTTTTTACTAAGATTAAGGATAAACAAATATTATTTCTGAGCAGCAGCTTTAACTTAACCATATTATATGCCAGTGTATATATTAATGCTCCAGTAAGTTTAACCTCATAATGAAAAATAAAAATCTGCCTGCTGCAAAAAAAATTGGCCCTGCTACATTTTCTAGACCTTTTGTTATTTCAGCCTCCTAGCTATATTATTTACATACAAATTTCTTTGGCTTTCTGAACAATCGCACATCAGAGTCCTACCTTTCAGGCTCTTTGTATCTACCCAATTTATTAAAGTCTGTAATTTCTGCTCAGCAAACTCTTTCAAACAGTTATTTGAGTTTTAGCAACCTCCAGTGTTACTGATTGCAAGATGGGGGCCTTTAAGACAATGAATATGAGTAAATAGCTTAATTCAACCTGAAACTTCCTTCCAGGTCCAGCTAAGTTTTTTTTGAAATGGCAAATCTTAGAATCAGAAAATAATGTGGGTGGAAAGGCATCCCACGATTCCAACCTCCGGGTCAAGACAGGATCAACTACAATGTCAGAACAGGCTACTTAGGGTTTTATCCAGTTAGATGATGAAAACCTTCCAAGTCTGGAGACTGAATAACTTCTCTGGCCAACAAATCTAGAAAAACAAACTGATAAACTACATACCAGAGAAGGAAATAACAAGACAAGTCAATTGTTCTGTTACAAAAATGGCACCAATAAATTCATATAGCTTATTCTGACCCACAGGAAAAATCCTAGTATGGAGGCTGGTAGGTACAAAACAAGGAAGGCACTGAGAAGCAGGGGAAAGGAATGAGATGACAGTAAGATGACACCCTCAGTAAGCTTGCAGACAACACCAAGTTGGGTAGGAGTATTGATTTGCTTGAGGGTAGAGAGGCTCTACAGAGGGACTTTCACAGACTGGATCGATGGGCTGAGGTCAATTGTATGAGCTTCAACAAGGCCAAGTGCCAGGTCCTGCACTTGAGTCACAACAACCCCAGGCAATACTACAGGCTTGGGGAGGAGTGGCTTGAAAGCTGCTTGGCAGAAAGCGACCTGGGGGTGCTGATCAACAAGTGGCTGAACATGAGCCAGCATGGCCAAGAAGGCCAATGGCATCCTGTCTTATATTAGAAACAGTGTGGCCAGCAGGACCAGGAATGTGATTGTCCATCTCTATTCAGCTTTGGTGAGGCCACACCTCAAGGTCTGTGTTCAGTTTTCAGCACCTCAATACAAGAAAGACATCAAGGTGCTAGAGCAGCAGGTCCAGAGAAGAGCAACTAAGCTGGTGAAGGGCGTAGAGAACAAGTCTTATGAGAGCATTTGAGGGAGCTCAGGCTGTTTAGTCTGAAGAAAAGGAGGCTATGGGGAGACCTGATCACTCTCTACCTGAAAGGACACTGTAGAGAGGCAGGTGCTGGGGTCTCTTCTCACAAATAACTAGTGACAGAACAAAAGGGAACGGCCTCAAGTTGCACCAGGGGAGGTTTAAACTGGACATTAGGAAAAAAATTCTCACTGAAAGGGTTGTCAGGCATTGGAACAGGCTGCCCAGGGAAGGGGTTGAGTCACTATCCCTGGCTGTGTTTAAAAGTCATATAGATATAGTACTTGGGGATATGGCTTAGTGGTGGACTTGGGAGAATAGGGTTAATGGTTGGACTCAATGATCTAAAAGGTCTTTTCCAACCTTGATGGTTCTATGATTCTATGACAGGAGTATAGGCAAATTGAACAAGAGTAGTGTATGGCAGAGACACTGTATCTCTACTGTTGACGTCTAGCTGCTACTTCTGCATAAACATGTAGAAATTACCAGTTGACTAGTCTATCACTCTGCTTACATGGAACTTAATCTGTCCAGATGATGGTGTCAGATTTCATCAATACTTTAAAACTGTATTTGACTGCGCTTCTAAGAACACTGATCAAATTATTTTTAACAGAGGTGTCTTCTGAAGAGCTAAAAAGCTACTGAAGGACTTGAATCCAGCCCAGGTATCGTATATCTATAGGGCTTGCCGTCCTAAGGGCAAATCCCATCACTGTCCTTATGTTTCCAGACACAATGTTCTCTCTCAAGCTTTCTTGTCCAAGAAAGAATTCACCTCATTCCTCAGTAGCTTTTGAATGCTCCTAGACTCTTGCTAAACACGACGCTCTGAGTGCTTACTCCTCTTCAAACTATGCAAAAGTAAAATTAAGTAACAAATAAGACTCTACAGAGCATTTATAAAAATAAAACTTTCATTCTTGGTCTGGAGCAGAAGACAGATCGATGGGAATAAAACCCACAAAAACTGCATGCAAAGCCCATTCATTTGGTAAAAACTCTGCTAGCAAATTGTCCGATGGCAATTCTTCACCTGGTCAGGCCTGCTTCCTATTTCCGTTCATTGACTGGCAGGAACGAGTATCCTTCATGACACTCCACTCCTCCCTTTCAAAGCACTCTCTCTTAGTTGTTCTATTGCTTAGTAACAAGCATATCTAGGAAAGCTTCCTAGACAGCTCCCCTTGGCATCTTAGGATACTTCCACTTGAGAAAGATACTCCAGATTTAACTCCTGTTGGTTTTCCTTCCATTGTTATCCATTTGTTGTTGTTTTTCACAATTCCATTGTGAGTGCCGAAATGGTATTTATTTTAAAGACAAATTAATTTGTGTCCCCTCATGTCAAGACTTTGGCTGAGAATCAAAATGCATGAAACAGAAGCGTCCTGAGCAGCATGAGAAGGGAGCCAATTAAGTAACCCGTAAGTTTAGAGTATGAAAGCTATGTCTAGTCATTCCTCTCCTGCTTCTGAGTGACTGCATAGGCTGCTGCTCTGTCCTCAACAGAGTGTGCTTTGTCAGCTACTGCACTAAGCCACTAACCTTCCATTTTATTGGTATACCCAAAATATTCAATCATCCACTAGACTAATCTCCCAGCTATTGGGGAGAGTTGCACCCACTTTACTACCAAGAATCAAGGAAGGACAGCTGTTGCTGGTAGAGGGAAGAGAGCAAGAGGCAGTAGCTCAGCTTCACAAGTTCAGAGCAGGGTGGCTGAAAGTAACTGGAAGCTGTAATACAGAAAAAAAAAAATTGGAAAAAAGACAGATTACATCTTTGTGCAGATAATTATTCTGTGTATAAAAGGGGAAAAAATATCCCTGAGAATGTTTGCAAGATCAAGGCTGTAGCCTTGATGCACATGCAGAGCACAGTTCTCAAAGCATCCATTGCACAGGGTCTGCATTCCTTTGTCCAACAGATGCTCAATTCAGAATGAAAGCCAGCTTTTTAAATGTAAACACTGATGGTCTCTCTTTTCTCCAAGAAATTCAGGCTGTACTTAAAAACATTCGCTTCACCTGTTTCTGCTGTAGCAGAAACAGCAGGCTTGTTTCAAGATGAAACTAAAGCAAATGCAGACTATTTTTATGCTTGCTATGTTTCTATTCTCTACTCAAATAACTTGAATTGGCTAGAAGAATCTTGTCAAAGCATTTAACAGAGCTATTACCTCACCCACTTCAAATGAAAAGATGGAAGTTGTACCAAGATCCCCAAAAAAGAAAAACCCTGTTTGTCCACAAAATACGTACGCCAGAAATCATCAGCTGCAAACAAGAAAGAAAGGTCTTTAAGTTTTGTAACAATCTTGTTTAAAACCAGGTTTGAAAGCCGTTTTGCAAGCTCAAAAATAGATGTTGCTCAACAATACTATTGATCACAAGCTGGGTAGGGCAAAACCCCCCGTGTCTTGTACACAGAGCTGGGCAAAGAAAACATTTTTCACTAGAGAATGGGCCACAAAAATTTTGCCTCCATCGTTTCTCAAAATCTCAGTCCCACACCTGGACTCTGAATTCTAGCAAAGGCTGGAAGAAAAATGTAACTCCCCAACTTTTCTCTTATCAACACTTCCATTGCCTCTTGCTTGTCAGAAGACAAGCAGGAAAACTACAGCACCATATTACCCAGGGTCAGCAGCTGCATGTCTTAAGTACTATGAGATCTGTATGCTGTCAAGTCTTGCCTCAGCAACCCTAAATGAACTCAACAGAGGCTGTAATAAAACTAGGCTCCCTTCTTCATACCTGATCAATGGCATCTGGGTTTTCAGAAACATCAAAGATGACCGCTGTAGCTCCTCGCTGTACTGCTCGTTTTGCCTGCAATAAGAAAGATAGCATCCTCAGTCCCACCCCAAAAGATGACTTCTTACCTCAAAAATTACTCCCTCACCTCATTTCCAGATAGCAAATTTAACATTTTGTGTTTCTATGTAGTTAAGACAAATGACAAATTATAAACACAGGAGTTCTTGAAACAGCATGAAATGTTGTTAAACTCCACTATAGCTTCTACAGTCTCTGGTCCTTCATTCTCAAAATCCTCCTTCAAGAAGCTTTTAAATGAATTCGAGTGTGACTGAGACCCCCTAATGGCCATAAGAATTTCTTAAATTAAATGGTGTTCTTTTTCTCCATGTTACTTGAAAGTGCCATTAAAAACAATCTTCTCTGTGATTTGAGGTGAAGTGACAAACACACTAGTGTAGAAAATAAAGGTGGACGGGTTCTTTACACCTTTTCAGTGTCACAGTCATGACAAACTAGCACATCACATTCCTCGTAAAAATCACCTCAGAGAATACTGCTCTTTCTAACCATTAGAGGTCAGAAGTGCTGCATACAACACTTCTTGCAGAGTTAAGATCAAACCTATTTCATTACACAGCTTTTCATCAAACATACAGTCCAAACCTCGAGCTACCAACAGCACAGAGGATACAGTAGAACATATTACAGTCCTCTGGAATAGAGAATACAGTATTTTAACCACTGAGGAAAAGACAGGGTCTTTTTACCAGTTTGTGCTGATGTGCCTCTTTATGTTCTGTTCAAACACCGCTCAATGGCTCCACAGAGCAAACATTCCCAGTAACTTTTCAAAGCTGTTACTGCCTTTGTTAGATGCAGAATGCAAGTAACTATTTCTCCAAGTGATGACAGCTATTGCCATCACAGTACTAAGCAAGAGGACATTGTCTCTTCATAGAGACTAGCAGAAGCTGAACTTAAATTGAGATATAAGTGATAAATTATGAAATATCACTCAGGGTTTTCCAAGAACGTTTGTCATTACAGAGAAGTTAGTTTGAACACCTCTAAGTGACTTTTATGTTTTTATTTGAAATCAACCAAGCCCCTCAGCACATGAGGGAGACCAACTCCTAGATGTTTGGAGTTTTTTTTCCTCATCCCAGAAGGTTTTTGTACCCTTTGAAGTCAGCACACCTGGATAATGACTAATAGCTACTGGGGAGGGTAAATTAAAAGGACTCTACTACACATTTTCCATTGAAGTGCCCCCGAGGTGAAAGCTCCTCGAGGTTTCCCTAAAAGTCACCTTTTACAGACATGAAGTGCTTGTAGAACTGTTCAGGCCACTTAAGATTACTCTTTCGGGATGGTCAGTCAACAAGCGGTACGCTTTGATCCGAAGATATTTTAAATCTACTTTTGCAGAGTACTTAAAAAAAAAAAAAAAAAAGAAAGAAAAAAACCCCCTTAATTTTGTGAACACACTCAATGAGCAGTACACTGGCACAGCAATTCATTAAGTTTCCACCACCAAAAAGGAACTGGCATTCCTTACTTTGTGTCATAAAATCAGCTATAAAGATATGAGGTAATAGCGAAAGGGTAATGCGCCTTCCTTCCCTCCATCTCTGCAAACGTGCTGAGCTAGTTCGACTCCGGCCGACTGCAACCAGCAGTAGCTGTCAGGCCCCAGCAAAGGAAGGCTTCAGCCGTCCTTTGCCAGTTCTCACGCGCCACTCACGGCCCTCTGCAGGCTCGCCCTTGCCCTCCCTGCGCTACCGGCCGCCCCAGCACTGGCCTCCCCGGGCTCCCAGCTCTTCCTCTCGTCTGAGTCTGACAGACCTCAGCTGCTACTTTGGCTCCTCATCTGCCCAGTG
>JAAGNO010023269.1:1533-37885 GCA_033439905.1 Ceryle rudis | reverse complement strand
AACTGTAGGGATTGCTTTCAATATTAAACAGACTCTGACAGATTGATCTAGCAAAGTGAACTCTTAGGAATTTAAGATTATGGACAGGTGAGGTCTCTGATCTTGTTTCCTTGTCATAAAACTGGAGAAAAGGTGACTCCCAGTCTGTGACTTCAAACATGAGCTACTCATGGAATCATAGAATATCCGGAGTTGGAAGGAACCCATGAGGATCACTGAGTCCAACTCCCGACTTCTGCCAGGGCAATCTACAATTTAAACCACAGTTTTAAAAGTATTGTCCAAACACTTGTTGAGTGCCAGGAAGCTCAGGGGCATGACCACTTCCAGGGGGAGCTTGGAAAAATTAAGGTTCAAAATAAACTCATTCATCCTTGACTAAAATTGTGCATGAACCCTTTCCTTACGGAGTCCCTTTACGCCAGCTGCTCCAAAAGGATACATGGTCTCATAAAACTTTTCCACTTTTTTTTCTTTTTCTTACAAAATTTTGTGATTGGAAGGTACCAGAAGAAAGGAATTAACCCTCTGAGATTATTGCAAACTTCCTCTATCCTACACTTTTGGCTTGAGTGACACATTACCTGACTACTCACATGTTTGAGCATCTCCAGGGAGATTTTTTTTTAGGAGTGACAGTATTTGTAAAACAAGAGAAAAGGTCCATTTTCCTATATAGGCAAAGATTTGAGGGTAAGGTAGAAAGGGAACGGCTATTTACATTCTAACATTCCCCCTCGGAAATTCTTAGCCCTTTCTGAAAGATGCGTTTCCCTCACACTGATCTGATTCTGCATCAACCAAGATTATATCCTTCAGCTCACCTCGGGCAGTACGCCACTATCTTGAGCCCTTGAATCTTTCCGTGGTAGTCTAGCTGAATAACACTCGTGCTCTCACCTTTGGCATCTTAGAGTTCCAGACACGGGTCATGAGAACCATCTGCCAACTCTTTTTACTTCCACATATGTATGAACATTGAAAATACAGAAAGGTGAGAGATTATCTTAATTCCACTGGCAGCTAATCTCATTTGAGAAGTCTCCACCCTTACTCATTGTTTAAGAGCCGTCACCATTTTAGAACAGTAAACAGTTGGTTTCTAGAAGGTACTTGTGATTTTCATGAGGTTAATATACAACCACCCTATTAACTTTTTAACACCTTCGGTTTATGAAGATTTACATTCCCTTTGCTTTTCCGAGAGATGCACACGTACCAATTCTGATTTATCATAATTGACTTTATATTCAGGTATTGAGCCAGTATCGTTGGAATCCTACTGATTTAAGGAGGAAAATGGATGTTGTGCAAAAAAAACCCAGACTACTGCCAGGCACCATAGATCCCATGATACTTGTGTCACTGATCTGCTTTCTCATCTATATGTGGACACTAGAGATGTTATATTAGAGTATGTGGGCTTGGGAATTAGGAAAGTATTAAGAAACATAAAAACAAATGTCACTGATGCACGGTAGAGTTCAGGCATCCTCTCAGATGGATTGACCTGTCAATTTGATGAATGTCCATTCTGAACATTTGCCGGCAACTCATCTTCTGCATCGCTGTTTCACAGACGTTTCCTCTTGCTGCCGAGTTACACCCCTCTTCTAGCAGGGTCCATAGGTTGCAAATCCATTTATGCTTTACCACCACACTGGATGTAGTCAAAACTAGCACCCTCCTCCTTACTGATTTTTAATGGAAGTCCGTGTTTTTGTCCCAACCCAAACAATTTATTTCCCTAACTATTAGTCTTCGTTGTTACATTTCAGTTGGTTTATAATGCACAGCCTAAAGCTGTCACCTGCAGTTTGTGTATCATGCAGAACAAGGCAGCGGCGCTGATGACTTCAAGATCCCTTCCTTGCATACTGCAGACCAAAGCACACCGTGTTTCTAGTCCCAAGAACTTTTCCAGTCTTCTCTCCCTTTCTGCCCCCTCTCTGCATAAAGCAAGGCTGGAATTAAGTGGGAGCTGTGTATTTGAACAGCTCAACATCAAACATGCTCCAAGAAGCCAAGCGTGAGGTTCGGGCACTTAGAGCTGTGTGTGTGTGTGTATGGTGCAGGTGTCTGAGCTCCCCTTACAGCCAGCAGAAGATTCTCTGTTAGGTGGTATACCAAGAATAACAACAAATAGTACCTATGACGTAATTTTAATCACGGCATTCAGCCCAAGTCCTTAGTACATATTATATTTGGCAGACATGGAAAATCTGTTTCCTGTCTAACGGTACCAAATATAAGCACAGTGAACTCCATTCATGGTTTCAGTTGTTCTTTAAGTTCTTGGGAAAGCAAAGAAAAAAATCCACGAGGAGGGAAAGAAAACATGCATGGCAAGAAAAAAAAAAAAAAGACAAAATCTTCTCAGTGCCTTCTGTCATTATGACAACATAGACACGGAGATGTGCAAAATTTGAAATGTGAATAGCAAAGGTAGAACTTGGGACCCTTGCAGAAGCCACTTGACAGGAGGGACTTACAGCTTGTCCTCCTACATGATTTTTGTTGCTTGTGGCCGTGTCCCTAATACACAGATTAGGACTAGTCTTATTTAGCTGTCAAGGTCTGGACCTCGTAGCCTGAAGTTGTGGAGTTTTGTAGGACCTAGGCACCTTCAGAGTTCCAGGTCTAGCCAAGGAATCTTCCTCTTTCCATTTAGAGGTATTCACAGTCTGGGTTGCAGACAGATCTCCCAGTCCTCCCAACCCCTTTTAGAGCTGTGACATTGCTGACGACAGGCCTGGCCTGACTCTTATAACCCTGAAAGGAAGGAAGTGAGGGAAGAGAATCATACGCTCCACACATCACATATGCTTTACAGGTGCAGAAGTTGGAAGAGTCTGATCCTGTGCCAACTACTGAGGTAAACAACAGGACAGATTTTCCATGGCTGCTTCCAGAACAAATTTGCTAGACATCTCATGTATTTGCTAAATCAACATGCAGGGAGATGCTTGTCCTGTACATTTCCCCCTACCTGTAGGAAACCACCTTCTGTCTCCTGACAGACATTCGAGATTGCATTGCTCAGGGAGAGCCGTGCCCTGCTCTCCCAGGGGAAGCACTGCTACGCAGGATAGCTATGGCATCAGCTGCAGGGACGCTGCCGGCCTTGTGCTGCTGGCGCTTCCCACGTGATGTTGGTTCAATCAGAATGAAAAAGCGGGGGAAAGCCCTTTCTGGGATTCAGAAGAATCTGGAGATTTTAACCTGCCTTTCATAGAGCAATATAAATGGTGAGTCTTCCTCCACGTTAGCGATGGTTTCCCTTAGTCCCTGCTCCTGCTGCTACAGTTTTCCTGGTACCTTCTGACAGGAAAGTCCCAGTAAAGGATATCCCTTTATCAACTGAATCCCTGGAGATCTTGTTCTTCCTGGTTTGTTCATTCCTCTTGCAAGACTGGAGCGTATCTTCACTGTTGCTCCAGTGACTAGCTCAGGGAATCATAGAAATAAATAGTAGAAGACTTAGAGTGAATGACTGAATCTCCAGAACCCCGTGTGTCTTCACACAGGTTGGGACAACACTTAAGAAGGCTCCTATTCTACCATCTGGTTTTTAAAGCCCAAGCCTTGATAATGCTTTTGATCAGAAGGAGTTGAGGAAGGGCATCAAAGAGCAGTTGGTGTGCACACTTCTTTTTCCTTGTAGTTCATTCATTTTCTTCAATACACATCTTTGAGTGTCTTGTCCATTTGATTCCCCCTCCCCAAGCCAGTTCTTTTCGATGCAATCCCATTTGTCATCCTGTGCTTTCTCGAGAGCTCTGGTAGGCCTAAAGGATCATCTGGCCATTACAAGCTGAATCTTCAGCAGTGCCCTTTTGATAAACTCGAACTTAGTGTTGGCTAAAAGGACAATGATGGGCTGTGCTGGTATTTCTAGCACATTCTGCTTGAATTTTCAGCCACAGAATGACCTTGACATCAAAAGTTTTTCTATTATTTATGGGGAGGCTGCTGTTATTTTTAGCGGGTTCTTAAGATTCGTGTTAAGGTAAATTTTTCATACCAGAGGAGGAGGAATTTCTGGAGATACTTTAGACCATCAGAAAAAAAAAAAAAGAGTATGATTGCACAGTGTCCCCTGAGCCTGTGAGTTGTGCTTGTTAATGTTCTCTGTGTAATAAGAAGACAGGCAAGGTTTTCTGCTAACACATCTTGCTCCCATCTTGCAAAAAAATGGAACTGTGCAGCGCACCAGTGGGATTCTCTAAAGTCTGGGCTCTTCCTTTTCCCAGTTCATCACGTTTCTGTTGTATTTGCCACTAATAAATCTTTCAGCTCAGTGCTTTATTACACGTATCTCAAGTGCTCTTTTTTTTTTTGCAGACGTACCCTGGAGAACTTCTCCAGATAACAGCTTTGAGGCTGAATTTTCTGCATATTTTTTCTCAGTAGGTTACGATGATTTTACAGACAGTTTCTGATTCTGTACAAGGCGTGGCTTAGAGCAGTTGCTCGATAAAGAAAGATCTCAGATATTTGCTAGACACGATTCATTAATTTCTCCCTGAAACCCAACCTGTTGTCATTTTGTAGCTTCTCCACAGATCCTTACTGGCAGAAGATAATGTCTGCAGTTAGTTCTGCTCCTGCTTGAAATATGTGCATGCAGAATCACACCAGGGCACACAATAACGATGCCCTGTTTAGATGCCTTTGGACACCTCTTCTTACCCCTTACAATTTCAAGTAAATGTGCATTTTAGAGCGTTCTGGGTAAATTTGGCAACAGGCACAGCGCACCAGAGTGGGAGACATGAACTCCTGAACAAAAAGGCCCTTCACTGAAAATTCTGTCGCCTCTCTCCCCAGCCTGACCCCCAACACAGCTATGCCAGAAAGTCTGAAACACCTTGCACAGTTTGGCCATTCACGGGCTGCGACGTCCGTGCAATAGATGAGCACGTCCAGCACCTCAGCATTTGTGAGATCCTTTTTGGGCCTTCTCATCCCAGAGAAAAGTTGAAAAGTTCAGGTTTTTTTTTTTAAATAAATCAGCAAAACTAACCTTATGTTTATTTATAGCACTTTCACACTGACAGGGCACCAGAAATACAATGAACGTGCGTTTGAAGGATGGGCTCTGCAGTACAATTTCTGCCAGAGCCCTAATACTTCACTGGTTTACAACTGCCAGGAATCCCATCCTACTCCTCATAGTTAGGACAGATACCTTAAGCTATCTCAACCTCATTCCAACCTACTTTTATCTTCAGCTTTTGTAACATGAAAGCGCACATTTGGTCTAATGGCTTACTTAACTGTCTTTATTAATTTCTTCAGAACTCCTAAATGCCATCTGTTCTTGACATTTCCTTGAAACTTAACTACTTCCCTGCTCTAATTCACCCCAGCTTCTTGACATGGCCAGGGAAAAAAAAAAAAAAAAAAAAAGAAAAAAGAGTGTTTTCCATGGAATATTGCATTCTTATCAAAGCCAATGTTGGATTCATGAATTTATTAAATCAGAAGAAATAGCATTTGTGAAGAAACGAAAGAAAGGCTATTCATAATGAGATAAATTTTGTCCATAAATTGTGATACTACTAGTCAAGGCAACTGCTGCTTCTCTTGAGGAAAGATTTCTGCAGAAATCCTGCTCCATCAGAAAATGCTCTGATGGTTCTTGTCTGACTTCTCATTGCTTGAAACCAGCCAGTGCCTAAAGTTTGACACAGAACACAGTGGGGATCACAAAAGTCAAAAACCTCCTGTTTCTATTAGCAAACAAAGCAGGTCAGGAACTTCGTCCTTTGGCACGGGAACCAGCTGGCACATCACGGCTTGCATACGCACAACTAAACTCTCTTATCTCCTGAAATAGGTCAGCTGCATGCAGACAGTCTGCTGGGAATGGCCCCTGGCCCACGCCGACCCATGAGCCGTGCTGGGAATTGCGACAGAGGCTGCTGGTTTGCTAGGGCAGAACCATGCTGGGGACACCACCACCTCCAAGGGAACAGTAAGGGGGATGACTGCACGCTGCTGTTTAAGCCTGAACCCTAGACCTCAGTAGTTTACTGCTATAGGGGTGGCTATAGGGGTAGAGATCAAAAAGTGCCTGCAACACGAAACAGAACTAAAATCGAAATTGTATGTTGCATCGATTTCTCCCTTGTGCTTCACAGGCTCTTCTTCTAAAGCTATTTTTGACAGGATGTCAAAATTAAAGCATCCTCACTGCTCTTACACATCATCGTTAATGATGAGGGCCTTTTTCCCTGGACAACCAACCAGATCTTTTCAACCAACACTGAAAATAAGTAAGGTACTGAAAAAAATGTTAAAAAAAAAAAAAAAGAAAAGAAGTGATTTATCTGAATCTGCACTTCCTCTGCAGAGTCCCATTTTGCAGTGAAGTGTCTCAGGGTCACTCTTTCCCATGGCGTACTGCAGCACAGGGTATCTCAAGGAGAACAGACCATGGCTGCTGCTAAGGCAACTTGATTACCTACCAGCATCTCAGGTTCTGTCTGATGCGCGTTTTGGGTTAAGCTGCTGCAAGAAGCCACTAGAAACTGAAATCCTGTTTCTATTAGCCATCTCCTGACACTGCCGTGGGTCAGTGGGCTTTAAGAAAGAGCATTTCAGGTTATGAAGAAGACAAGAGTACACAGCATATCTCTGACATCCGACACACTAAAAATCAGCCTCTCACTTAGAGAAGAGGAAGCGCAAGAAACATGTGGTAACCCCACCTTTCTCCTCAATCCTGGAATACTCTTCTTGAAAAATTTAGTTCAGTTTTCATAAATGCAAACCACTGCTAGTGCAGCAGGGATGTGGAGCGAAGCGTGGAAGATCTCTGACCGCCTGAGAGGAGAAGGGGCTGGAGAAGCCTGCGTGCATCGTGAGTGCTTCCCCGCAAGCACCCCTTTCCCGTGTGTTCATATATCCAGCACGTGAAAGCACAAGCTGGGCACCGTTTGGCTTGTAGGCAAAGCTTTTGCTAGTTGGAGATAGCCAAAAAACAAAGTAAGTGTGTTGTTGGTTAGTTTGTTGCACTGTTGTTATGGGGTTTGTTTTAATAATAGGAAAATGAATCCACTTCCAGCTGTTCAATTGTCCAATTGAGATGAAAACACAAAAAAGCACCGTTACCTTCATATACATGTTCCAATAAAAGCAAAATCAAACGCTGGAAGCCAAATGTTGAAATACAAGGAAATGTCAGAATCGAAGCTGCAAAACTTCGTCGTGGCACAGCCAGGCCGCACCGTGGTGCGGGGACCAGAGGCTCCCCAGCGATGAGGGGTCACTCCCACAGGTAGTAACCCTTTCCTGGAAATAACCGCTTTTCCCAGAAGTAGGCCCGTGAAGACCCCCTACCTCCCAGCATTTCTTCCTACCTGGTGAACACCTGCCCTTTGTGAGTCGGGCTCCGCGCTGCCAGGCGTCGGAGCCTCGCCAGCCGTTTGCTCCTCACAGCAAAGCCCGCCCGGCCGCCTCCCCACACGCCCCCGTCCCCAGCATGTACCTGTCGGTAGCCGTGAAGCACAAGAGCACTTCTGCCCTCGGGTTAACCTCCTCCACCCACCCAAAGCCCTCGAACCGTTAACGGACCGTCTGGGCGTGGCGCGGCCCAGCCCCGGTGCGGTTCCAATGGCCGCGGCGAGGGGCGAGCGAGAGACCTGCGAGGGCTCCCGCCTCGGCGGCACGGGTTTCCACCCGGCGGGCGAAGCGTTACAGGTGCTCCAGAGAAGCGCGGCCGGCGCGCCCGGAGCGGGAAGGAGCGCTCCGCTCCGCCACACAAAGGGCCCCCTGGCCGCCTCCCCCGGGAGCACGCACGGGGTGGCGGGGTGCTGGCGCTGGGGAGGGGAGCGGGGCCCTGACAAAAGACAGTCCCTCTCCGCTCCCCCCCCTCTCCGGCCGCGGGCGGGGCCCCGCGGCGCCTCCCCCGCGCTGCCAGCCATCCTGCCGCCCCAGGGGGAGGCGCTGCCCCACTCACCCGGGCGAGCGGCTGAGGCGCCGGCGGCAGCGGGCACCTGGTCCTCCGGGCAGGGCGCCGAGGTGAGTGGAGGCGGGCGCCTCGTGGCCCGCGGGCGGCACCGCACAACCCGGCTCAGCCAGCCCCCGCTCGCCCCCGGGGAGCGCCTCCATCTTGCCGGGAGCCGCGCTCCCCCCCAGCCCGGGCACAGGGTGGGGGAACCCCCAGGCGGAGGGTAGCCGGCCGGGCTGGGCCGGGCCGGTCAGGCTTGTGGGTGTTGGGGCGCGCCCCGCGCGGCCGGTCGCTTCTCACCGGGCACCGGCGACGGGACTTAACTGCTGGTGACCAGAACCCCTCGGTGGGCGTTGTGTCGGGGGGGAATTTCTCTTTCTTTTCTTGTTCCCCCGCTCTGGGTTTCGGTGGCAGTAGGTCTGGGCTAGTGGAGGAAGCGAAACAAAGGCAAGCGGGGTAACCTGCCAGAAAACCAGCGAATCAAGGCAGATCCGCGGGCTGCGCGGGCCGAGGGGGCTGGGACTGCCCCGCCGCAGCCCGCGCTGCGCAGCGGGGGGCGAGCAGCGTTTGTGCCGCCGGCCTTGTGGGAGGCGAATGAAGCATCCCAGGAGCGCAGAAACAAAGCGGTCCCCTGGTAGGAAGAAGATGTTGTAGGTGCAGGGTTTTGTGGGCTGATGTTACCTGCAATGGTTAATTACGCGGAGTGTAAAATAGGATGTTTCTGCCGCTTGTGATGTTTATTTACTTTCTGTATTTCGCTGGGGCTGAACTATCAAAAGAAATTAGCCAGCTGTGTTGTCTGTAGATTTGTTGTGGTTTGGGGTTTTTTTTTTAGGGTGTTTTGGTATTTTTTTTTACTTTTTTGGGTTTGTTTGGTTTTTTTTTTTGTATCTACAAAAGGAAGGAGACCTAAGTGTTTGCAATCTAAAACACAGAAGGATTTGTTTAAAGATATTTTTAGCAAAAAACCTTGAAAAAGAACGTAGAACTTTATCTTGCTAGACTTGGCAATTGATTTGCTCTTGAGAACCCGTTACTTCATTTTTAAAGCCAGTCTGATGTAGTGATTGCAGAATGACTGAGAAAGCGAGTAATAAAGGCACGGAAAGCAAATTAAAAACAAAGCCCAAATTTCTTTTCTGCAAGATTTCCAGTTGCTTGATTCTTTATGATGATCTTCAAATGCTTTTTGGAGTTTATTAGTACACACACAGCCTTTCTGGGCTGGGGAGTGGAAGTCACATTAATGTTCGGTAGCAGGATCTGTGCTTATTGGAAGTCCTTACCCAGTGCAAGCTGGGTTAGCATAGTGAAAAATGAAGAAAACCATTCTAACCAAATACACATCTTGTCATTTAAGTAGGAGAGGAGAACATTTGGTCTGGACCCTAATTCAAGAAGGTGTGCCTAATAAAGGCACAGTCGCAGGGTACTCAGCATTGGTTTTGTACTTGTTGCTGCTGAATGACATTTCTTGTGTTTTGGGCCTGGCCGCTACCACAGAACCCTCTTTTCTGTCCTTGTCCCCTCTGTAGGGAGGTCTGGGCTGCAACCGCACCATTTTTTTTTTCTCTGGAACTTTGAAATCCTTGTGCTTCAGATGGCTTCCAGAAGTGATATGTCTCACTGATTCAGGGCTGACTACACAAAAGTAATTACAGAAGCTCCATGAAAAGGCTTTTTTTTTAATGACAAAGATGCCCGTAAAATCTGTCTTGAAAGCAGCTACCTGTGTGCACTGTTGAGGCTTTGCAGGAGCTTCAAAATAAATACCAGATTTAATCATCTTAAAATGTGCATCTACTTGAAACTTTTAATACAGTTTTCTTTTCAAGAGGAAGGTCATTGTCAGTTGCTATTTCTAACAAGATTACCCTGCTGGGTAAATCTATAACAACTTCATTAGGAAGTATTCAGCATGGTTACATAAGAGAAAATTAAATCCCAAATAGATCAGAAGAGAACATACCTCTTCTTTCCTAAAGGATCTCCTTTGCCTTGCACTTGCATCCAGCAAATTCTGCCGGCACAGGACTTTGGCAGTGCTCTCCATCTCTGTAGACAGGCTGCAGGGAAGGTTTCTTGAGCCTTAGGAAACCTCAGCCATGCCTCTTCTTTTCTGTCATGCTTGTTATGGTGAAAGGCTGAACGCTGAAGCTACTAGGCTTGAGGGTTTTTATGGATTATTGCAAAATGCTTTTGATCTGTGATGGGAGGGAGGAGGAAGAGAAGGGACTTGTGGAGTAGATGTTCTGTGAGCCCTTTGAAACTGGACACCCATTATATGTTTGTCAGCAAGTTGGTGGGATGAAGTGACCCAAGTGATCTCTCGGGGACCTGTGTCCTCTCAGCTGAGGAAAGTACGTACGCCCGTTACGTGGTCACCAAACAAAGGCTCTCTCCTAGGATCTTTCTCCAGAGAAAGGCCCATGACGTTCCAAGTTCTAATTTCAGGAGAAGCTGCTAATATTCTAATGCTTGTTTCTGTGATAAATAAATTAAAAATAAACAGAACAAGCCATGTATACACTGACCTTCAGAAAGTAACATATATTTTGCTTCTTTCATCTGAATTAGTTTAGCTGTTAGGATTTGAAACGCTTGGCCGTGGGTACCTCCGAGTTAAACAGTTGATATTTGCATAGCAGCTTCGTGCTGCTGGCCGTGTCTTGTGTTTGTCACGGCTGCGCACATGCAACAATAACACATTGGCGAGATGGGAGAGCGGGTTTATCATGAGAACAACTTGAATAAGGGGAGATTTATCAGCCCCTTAAAGTAAGGGGTCAAGCACGTAACCACCTCGTTCTCCACAGAACGCCGTGTAGCGCTGTCGGCTTCTATTGTGTTTCAGGCTTAATTTAAAAACGAAATTGAGCTTGTCATTCTCTGGGATCTTGAGAAAAATCACTGAGACGTGATCTGAGTGGAAACAGACACTGACTGTGAACAGTTTTGAAGAGATGTGAACTGCTCTCCGTGCCTGCTGCTTTAGAAGACACCGTGTTCAGGCCGGTGTGGTTATTTGATTTCTCGTGGATGGAAGGAGAAATGAGCGGGCAAGGAAACTTTGGTGTGTGGGGGCAGGAGGAGTAGAAATTTAGATATCTGATTCCAAAAGCTTGGTTTTCAAGAATGTAGGTGGTTTGGTGGGAGTTCTAAAGACAAAGGAAAATATGCTTTTGCTGATAACGATCCCTAGGCAACTAGAATTCTATAATACGGTGCTTTTCTCACATTCACATTAACGCTCCTTGGACTCTGATTTTCTTTGGTTATATACACTGAAAATAGGGAAGGTCTTTCACCCGCCATTGGACAAGAAGTTTATACAAAACAGCAAGCCACTTTACAAATCCAACACTGTATTGCCTATGTTTTTTTTCCTGTGGTGGGTCCAAAGCAGAAATAGTGTGTGTATAAGGTCCAGATTTCTGAAGGACTTAGGTTAGGATGCTTGCAGCTGGCGGAGGAGGAGGAGGATCTTCTGGCTTTGTCCATACCTCATTTCATATCTACAAGAAGCTGTTCTCTTGCCCTTGGGCTCTGCTTTGATGATCTGCGGGCAGTTGGTGTGCACTGGACCTATAGAGAGTGTTCTTGAAGCTATTCTTGCACCTACAAGCAGAGTGTTGTAGGCAGGTGGTAGGGAAGATTGTTCAAGTCTTGGGAGAACTTTGTTATGCTCTGTGGTGCATGTATGTTTGCCTATATTTGTGTGTGTGTGTGTGTGTGTGTGTGTGTGTGTGTGTGTTAGATGTCTTAAAATAGGATGCATGATTCTGGATTAACTAACAAAGGAGAAACTTTTCTTGTGTGGCAGAAGGAGGAAGGAAGACAGCTGAGGAACTTCATTTAAACTTGTGTTCCTCAAAAGAGTGGCTACCTCTAAGATGGAAAGTTTAATACATAAGAAAACATTTATTTTATGACACACATTTGATTATTTTTTTTCCCCTTCCTTTGAAGGGGCCTCAGTTTAGCTCTTGCTAAAGAGTCTTGCGATTACTTTGAAATCGGTATGTAAGTCTGTTGATGATTTCTAATGCTTTGTGAAAGGCTTTTAAATAAAAAATGACAGCCTTTATCTTGAAGGACTACTTAGTAGTAAAGTTAAATGTTGATCACAGTAAAGCTCCAAAAAAAATTAGTCTCTAAATTATTGTTTGTTTTGTTTGTTTAAAACATGTAAGGGTATTCTACATGCCCTAGAGGAAGAGGAGAACGTCTGGGGCTTTGTTGCTGCTGCTGTTATTTTCTCCAGTCTTTCTGAACAAAATGTGAAAGGACTGGGGGAGGGTCAAGAGTAGAAATGCAATATCTCCATAGGCAAAACTTGGGTCATTTAATAGGCTTTACTAAAATCCTAAAATGCTTTCTTGTTTCTATTACACAACTCATTCTTTGTGGCACTCTATTGGTAATGCACACAAGAGTGGCACTTGACATCATACAAACTCAAGTTCTTCTACAGTCGCCTTGGGTTCTCTTGAGTCAATGCTAGGTGCTGATGAGCCTCAGGAGAGGTGTAGCTCTCTTACTCCGGTGAATGCTGAAGGCAAATGGGTCAAGTAGGTTCTTAAATTACACCTCTCAGTTTAATGTCTGAATTTAGGTGGGCTATAATGTACACGTGTCTCGTGTATTTGGCACTTGCCCTGTGTATTGTGCAGTGGGAAGAATGACCGGCCAGTATTGCGAAGCATAAAAATTGAAAAGAATGCTGCAGCCAGATACGTGCCCTTAAAATAAGATTCTCACCAGAACAATGTTGATAGGTTTAAATACCATTCACTGTATTTTAATCCATTCTAAAGTAAAGAAGTGTTAATGAGTACTACAGTACTGCTGGCGTTCAGTCCAGCTCTCCTGCAGAGACCTGCAAGGTACACGGGTGAGCTCTTACTTCATCAGCCGGACTCCCCTATCTCTATTGATGCAGGTGTACTGAGCTGCGTGAATTCCTAAGTTTAAGCCTGCTTGTTCAGGCTGGATAACATATTAGACAGTTTTTCTTTAAGAGCACTGGAATAAAGTGTCATTGTGCGGATGGAAAATAAGAGTGTGAAATCTTAGTAGGTGCTAAATTAGGACCAGTTTTCCCCACGTGAATGCAGGTTTTTCCCGGTGACTTAAATGGGGTGATGATGAAAGAGCGGTAAAACGCCACAGACGTTAAATGCCGAGTGAGGTAGTACACGGGACAATCTGAAAATATTGGACAAATGGTCTTAGAAGCGAGATATGTTTAAATATTTGTGTTACGCCTGACTAGAAATAATGCCCTGCCTAAATAACCAGGGAAGCAGCTGAAGAACTCGCACTGTCTGGCAGCAACAGAGATCCAGTAAGAGCGTAATGACTCGGAGCAGTGGGGACCCTTAGGAGTCAAGCTTTAAGGACTGTGGTGAAGTGGTTGCAGGATATCAGTTGAAGTTTCGGACCTAACTGAACACCTTACGTAAGCTGGTTATGTTTGAAGATAATTATTAACTAGTCCATTTGCAGTGTTATTCTTGAATTAAAGGGGAATTTTGGATGGGAAGCTGAAGTAAACTATGAAGTGTGAGCAGAGCGATTGAAATAAGAGGACTCTTGCTTTCAAAAACTATTCTTTTGTCTGAATTTCATAAGCAGTGGTGCAGAAAGCATTTGCACCTTAATTAAGAAGTGATGTGAAGTGCTACGTAATAATATTGCATATTACTTCTTAATATTGCACGTTAATGCATTATTTGCCCCAGATGTAGTTACAGTTCCAAAGCCAAGGTCTCATCCATTTTGCGTGCAGCCGAAGCACGCAGCGTACGTGATTGACAGCAGAATAGCTGGCAACTATTGTAGTAACTAGCAGAATAGCTGGCAACTATTTGTAGTAAGTTGGGGGATGGTGACCCCTACCCGATATTCCCTCTGGAAGTGACTGGCATCCCAAGGGGAGGACAGAGCTTTTACGTGGGGACTGTGAATTGACAGTGACCTGTGGTACCTACTGTGCTGTTGGAGACTTTCCCTCCTTCCCAACCTAGAGCACGTGCCAAAGCTGTAACGTATCTGTGTCTATTCCTGTACAGCAGTAAGGAATTGTCAGGTTCATCAGATGTTCTCTGCCAAGTCCCACATGTTCCCATGTGCTTTGCTGTATCCCCATTAGAATTATATTTTGATACTTTACTGAGCGGAGAAGCAGGTCTTTGAGTTTGTGTAAGCTGTACCTTACTGATCAGTGTCAGAGAGCAGCAAGAGGAGAGCTGCTGCACAGGAGGGCCCACGAGGGGCCCCAGCACAGACTCGTGAACCAGGGCACCGCTTGCAGGGTCTGAACTCCAGAACTGGGTGTTGGTAGCAGGCTCAAACAGCCGTCCCTGGTCCAGTGAGCAACGAACTTTGTCCCTCCAGGGAGTCCAAGGCCTTGACTCAAAGCAGGGTGGCAATGTAGGCCTGTCCAGGGGACACGGCTGTAGACAAGCATGCCAATGGCATAGCTTAAGGAGGGGTTGAAGGCCTTGGGCTGAACTTACAGGCAGCTCTTGGGCCCGTGGGTGGAGAGTTTGGCTGAGGCTGGTCAGGACCAGTGAAGTCTGGGTCAATGCCTTCAGGCCCTGACAAATTGATCCAAATTCTGCCCCTGCCTTTCCTTGGCTATTTCACCAACTTTGATGTCTGCAGTCTCTGGCTGAAAACAAAACAGAAAAACCCAAACGCACAAGGAGTACTGGTTGTAGCATGCAAAACTGAGATTCAGGAGCAAAATGTCAACTGGAGGTTTCATTCTTGGGATTTTCTCCTTGGTACCTCAGCCTAGTTTTTATGCTGATTGAGGGCATTAGTTTGTCTTTGGATGTGTTGAAATAAGAAAAACTACTTGTGTCTGCAGTATGATTTCAGTGATTCAAGTGGACATATATCCATCAAGGATGCTGTGACTATTTGGAACATCTTACATTAGGTCTTAAGAGAAAAGAATAAGTTGGGGGATGGGTTTTTTTCCCCTCCTTTTTTATGTTTTCCATTTTATAGGCATTCTTAGAATCATAGAATCATTTTTGTTGGAAAAGACCCTTAGTGCCACATCTACGAGTCTTTTAAGTATTTCCAGGGATGGTGACTCCACTGCTTCCCTGGGCAGCCTGTTCCAGTGCCTGACAACCCTTTCTGTGAAGAAATTTTTCCTAATATCCAATCTAAACGTTCCCTGCTGCAACTTGAGGCCATTTCCTCTTGTCCTATCACTTCTTACTTTTGAGAAGAGAACACCCCCCACCTTGCTACAACCTCCTTTCAGGGAGCTGTATAGAGCGATAAGGTCTCCTCTCAGCCTCCTTTTCTCCAGGCTGAACAACCCCAGTTCCCTCAGCTGCTCCTCGTAAGGGTTGTTCTCTAGACCCTTCACCAGCTTCATCGCCCTGCTTTGGACACCCTCCAGCACCTCAATGTCCTCCTTGTAGTATCAAGTCAGTTTTGTGAATGTCTTTGTGAGCTCCCTCTCTTCATCAAAGTATGAAAAACATACATAGTGATTATGTCTCAGCCCTCCCATATTTTTTTTTTTTTTCCTCAACTTCTTTGCCCTCTAAGTCCCTGAACTGTTAGCTTAAAAACTAAGTTCACATTACTGCTCTTAAAACCAAAATAAAGATGATGAGTGGGTCAGACAGCTAATTAATTCAAGTAGGATTAAGGTCCTAAATATGTGTCTCTAACTGCATGTTTGGATATAATATTTCTGGTTATGTTCGGGAGTTGCCATTCCTTAAGGAAAGGCAGTAAATCAAAAATGTATTCCTAGAGTAATCTGCTGACTACTAAAGCATAGATCCAGCTGCTTTTCAGCTCACCTTGCACAGCAGCAGGAGAAAAACTATTGGAAGTTTCTGGGATTTTTGTCTCCTTCAAAGAAGTCTTCCCTGTCCCTGCCCCAGCTGCCGGGGTAAAAGGGAGATGTCATGGACAGGAAAACTTTTAAGATTTGCTAAGTGGCTTTAAGGAGTAAAACCTATTTGTTTAATGTCTGAAGTGTAAGTCTAATTGAAAGAACCCCTTCTGCTCCCGAAGAACCGAAAAATAAAAGAACAATGAAGTGCTATGAAATGCTTTTTTTCATTAAAACCCCCGTGTACAGAGTTTTAGGTGCCTGCTGTGTGTGCGGTTGTGCCCATTGCTGCCACTCTGGGAAGAGTTGAGTGATTTGCTTTTAATGGTATTACCCATCCTCTGACAAATGGTACAGAACGTAAACATTTGGCAAATGGGCAACCGAGGAAACCGGTGGTATGTTGGCTAAAATAAAACAAAATTATTGCCTTTAAAGTGGGAAGGTGATACATCTTGCAGTAATATTTGAAGAGTGTTTCGTCTGGAAACTCTTCTCTTGATGTAGTAAGTGACGGAGAGAGCACTTTATCCTTCATGGGTGATTCCTGGGAGATCCGGCCATAAATAATGCATGAGTCTTTTTTTTTGGCTGGGTTTTTTGTTTGTTGGTTTGGTTCTGGTTTGGGTTGGGTATTTTTTCCAACTGATAACCCTTTTATATTAAGAAGGCTTTTAAAATAGAGTTTACTTTCTTCGGGTCTACAAAACTGCCACCTTTAAATGTAATGCAGAGAATCACTGTGTGGTATCATTGTTAGTATCTGTGGTCTGGTGTGATGCTTTTACTGAAGCTAGAGATACACTAGAAACACTCAGATTTAGATGCCTGTGGGACAAACGGAGATTGTGCATCTTTCCGTGTCCAAAAGGCATTAAATTTACCTGGCTAGATGCACATCTCCCCTGCTTGGTCTTGGTGTTTTCCAGATAGACTTGGAAAAACTTGTTCAGGTCCTTTGTGCTTGGAGATTTGGGCCACTGTTTTGTTGCCCACATACCCTCTGGAGGAGAATGGGAAGAAACCCATCTCTGGATGTAGTGTAATCATGTGATTTCCTGAATAAATGACACCCTGCTAGCACTTTGCAGAATTCCCAAATACCTTTTAGCAACTGGAAGTATTTGGAAAGCTCAAGCTGTTTCCTCATGTGAAAGAGATTTTATACAGTTAATGATGATTTATGTGTCATTTCAAGAAGGGGGTGATTTTTGTTTATGTAAAAGAGTAAAACCAGCGTAGTTCTCTGGCATTTGTGTATGTAAATTGAGAAACCTACAGGTGTTTAAGAACACCCTCCCTCTCTTACCTGTAATCACAAATAAGCCTGGTAATTATCTAGGCTAAGGGGACTGCTGCTCTTCTTTTCTGCTCAGGAAGAGGGCAGCCCCAAAGGACCTGGACACTGTGGCAGAATCCAAAGCATCTCTTCGTCTTGCCACATTTCTGTTGTCAAGGTTTCCTTCAGTTAATCTGTTTACGAAAACGTCAAACTGTCATTTCAGTTCCATATCATGGGTAGCATACTATCTTTTTTTTAATATTATTTTATTCTTAAATGTTTTCACTTTTTGACAGTCTATGTTCAGAGGTGCTCTTTCACCTAGTCAAACTGGGTTTCAGAAAGTGCTTTTAAGATATTGACTTGTTCTGCTGAAAATATGGAGTGACGTTGGTATTTTTTTGCCATTATACAGTTGTTGTTATGATCATATGTGATTTGATGCTGGTATATGTTTGCATTGGGGTTTTTTTTTGTGATTAGCTCCCTGAATTATGATAGAATCATTCTGAGAAACTCTAAGGGAGTCTTGGAAGTTTTTATTTTGGGTGCAGTACCTTGGATGGCTATTATGAACCGCATGTGTTACAGCAAATGGCTATTTCTACTGCATTTTTTTTTTAATAAAATCAAAAGCATAATATTCTGTATGTAACTGTCAATTTTAACATTATTTGAGCCTTTTCTTTCAAGTTGCAGAAAATAATTTCCTGTTTGTTTTTAAATTTCAGAAACCAACTTACAGCACTTTCATGTCTGACTACTGGTACTGGAGGTTGATCCCGTGCAAAGAAACTGGAAGCTGCAACTGTTTTGCAACGGCCAGCCAGTCTGATGAAGAGAAAGAGGAAGACGCACACCATCAGGTTGTGGTGTCCGATATCATGCAGCTTGTGCGAGATAAGCAGGAGGTGCCAGAAAGCACAGCAGGTGAGGAGAAAAACCCATATATTTTGAAAATTGTCCAGCTGGCCACCAAACTGGGTTAGGAAGAGGACTGATGGCTTTAAGAACCTTAGCAGTGAGACTAGGGCAGGGAGCCCAAATGAAGGAATAGCCGAGTATTCACTTGGAGGAGGGTGATAGCACCACAAAACCAAGTTGTTAGTAGCAGCCAGTGAAGAATGAAAAACTTTGCTCGAGAGGACTGATGCTTATTACAGGAAATTATTTTAATTCCATAAACTAATTGATTAGCAAAAAATAGTTATCCCAGAGAAACCTGACCTACCTTCCTACAGTTGTAAAATCACACTCTGGAGAAACTGCTCATAAGCAAGTACAAAAATACTGCTGTACCTTATCATGTTGCTTCTGTTGCTGTGGTCTGTAAGCAGAAAACTGTAGTGAGTGCTAGTTTGTAGGTACAGGGTTTAAGAATCCATTTTTTTTTTTTCCCTGTACCATCTGATCTTATATTTACCCATGCAGACGGTTTGCTACATTTATATATGAGCTTTGTAACCTTTGCTGTGGAGATGGACTATAATTCTATAATTTGATTAGCAGTTGCATCTGATAGAAATTGGTCTTTATTAACATCTTCATTTCATTTGGTTACATATTTTTTTTTTTTTTATAAAACCTCCTAGGTAATTAAAAAATATCTACATGTACTCATGCAAACCTCTCTAAGCTGGAAAGACAATCCAAAGCTGGAAAGGTGAAATTCATTAGAATGCAGTTTTGCAGTTAATATACAATTACAAGGCAGGATATGACTCCTTTGTCATCAAAGGAAAAAAGCTCATTCTTTCAGCCTGGATGAGCTAATGGTGTTGGTGCTACTAGAGAATGATTCATATTCTGCTCTGGCTTAAGCGGCAGTAGTTAGTAGAGTAATCACTTTATTTGTGTACTAGTGAGGTCTCTGCCAGAACATGAGATTTCTTTTGAGGGCAACAAGGAAAGATGCAAAAAAAAAAAACAAACCCTGCAGAAATTCCCGCGGAGAATGTCAGGATTGGTCAGAGGGTTACAAAGTACGACTTCTGTGGAAATAAGGAGGGTATATCTAGACTAGAGGAGAAAACAGAATGCAGTGCACACATGTTCTGACTTTGTAGTGGAAATCTGTGTGAGTTATGGAAGAAGGTGGACATCTGCTTGTTTTAATTTTCTGGTTATCCATATCTGATAGAATAAGAACAACAAAATGGGGACTTGATTTCTGCAGAGAAGGTTTAGACCTAATTGTGGGGATGGTTAAACAGATTACTTAGAGCTTGTGCAGTCTTTAGCCTGTTCTTAATGAAATCTGTAGCGAAACAAACCACTGGTGGAGGTGAGCTAGGTGTACTTGATTTATCTCAGTTCTTTAAACTGGGCTAAGAGATTTCAAGAAGATTTTTAGTATGGTGCTTCTGTGGTGGAAGAAGAAACAGACAAGTCCTGGGAAGACAAGCCTGGGGTACAAAGTCAGAGGAAAGGTAGTTCTGTCTTGTGTCGTCTGGAGGATTTGAAATGGGAAATTGCTGCTTCTCCTCCAGAAATTCAGAGGACAGCTGTCTTAGGTTCAGACTTAGGTGCTATTTATTCTGTTGCTGTAACAGTGAATCAAGTGTCGACTGCTTGATCCACAAAGGAAACGGTGAGCTGTTTGGATCAGAATGAAAGCAGTGAGGGCAGACCAGTAACTGAGTGGGACTGCCTGTAATAATCACCTGTACATTCTTAGCTGTGCTAATTTCACCTTTTATCTGGCTGATGGCCTTCTGTCACTGAAGTCCATGTGAAAGGAATGTGAGGCTTAGTGAAAGAAGTTCTGAACTAAGTTTCCTGGCCCAAGATGCAGCAGGTTTTACACCGAGGATCACATCCATGCCTGGCTTGACAGCTAAATTGCAAGCCATTAATCACAACTGAAAAGCACCCGATAATACTCTGTATTCCTAGAAAAAGTGGAATGTAGCTTGCAAAAAAAAGTGGGTTTTTCTGACTTGAAGAAGAGAACCATGTGTAGACTGGGAAAGGAGCTTTCCCAGAGCTAGGCATGAGAAACTTAGTTGCAGATAGTTTTCTGGTAAAGTAATTAAAGTTTAAAATTAAATACAGTATGAAAGCTCTTTCTGTTTCATAATTTATACCATTGCCAGTATTGAATGAATCATTGTGTTTGTAGCCACTTTACTGGGTTTTGATTTTTAACAAATTATTGCTCTTAATTGATGCAATCTGCCTGTTAACATTTTCTGACTTTATCAAGGGACTGCTGGAAAGGATCAGCTCTGAAGAGAGCTGCAGCAGTTCAATATGGTGACTATTTAAAATGCACCATTTGTGTGTTGGGTATGTGGTGGGAAGAGCAGTTGTTTTGCTCTAGTTCTTCTATTTGTTCAAATACTTATTTGGGGAAAAGAAGCAAGTATTTCTGTGGTTGGTAAAGAAAGCCATTAGTACCTTTTCTGTGAAGCTAAGTCTTACAGTCTTCTGGTGGGAAAAGCCAGAAAGAGAAATGCTGTTGTGGAAAGTAAATTCCAGCAATGTTGTTGAAGTCTTTTCCCTACTCTATTTTTCAGTTTCTGTAAGCAAATGTGAGGGGTCTTAGTCTCCTGCAGACTAATAATGTTGTAGGATGGAAAGCATCTTGCTGCTCTTCTTAGTTAAACCATATGCTGCTGAAGTTTTGACGCCTCTGTTCCCTCTGCAGAAACTCATCTGCTATGCTATCGATACCCTATTAATAACAATATATTTACTGCAGTGTTTTCCTAGAAGTTATAATTAAGATCAGGTCTTCATTGTGTCTGTGAGTTTGCACAGAGAGAACATGTTGCATCTTGGGAGGTTTCAAAGGCTGTCTGGAAAGCGATAGATGAAGCAGCATGCAAAATTCAGCTTGAGGCAGAGCACGCCCGAGATGAAAGCAAGATAATGTTCAACCAACTTGTGTGTGCTCTTCCCTCATTTACAATTGTGCCTGTGATACATCCTTCCCTCTCTTGACTTAAGGAGAGGCTTGAAAATGGAAAGATCATGGAGAAAGGATGGTGGTGTCGGAAACAGTCATGAGTCTTTTAAAAAAACCCCCAGTGAATCCAGTATTTCTATAATTTCTCAGTGCCTGTTAACAGGTAGTGTTCTACCTGTTTGGGGTTGGACTTAACAGTGCTGTGCTTGGAAGCCTGTTCACATTGCAACAGGGGTTTTTAGAGTGCTCTGGAGACTGTCCCTTCAAAGAGTTGACACCTTTTCTTTGTTTGTTTTCTTCTCTGTCCTCTTATCTGTTTGGGACATAATCTATAATCTTTTCAGACAGTGTTTTTAGCCTCCTGCCTTGATGCTGAAGCAACAGGGGAGCAGAGGAAACCGTTTGTGGTATCAAGATTTGCTAGTGTTTGTGTCTTGGAACTGTAATTGCTCTGTTGTAGCCAAGAGCCATGAGGGTGCTGCTGTCAAAGCTTTTGCAGAAGTAAGGGGATGATCATGACTCTACTCAGGTTTTGAGGAATCCAAGGATACAGGTGACTGCAGACTGAAGTCTGAAGTCTCCCTGGTCCAAACTTACCTGAGAAGACATATTTCATGACTAGAATTTTTTTTTAAACCATTTTAAATTATAAAATGGGTATCTTTTTACTATTTCACATGACTGTTGGGATTTTTGCAGGAGAAATTGCAAGGCAGCTGAAAAGACAGCTGAGCGATTGTGATGTGCCAATTCTAACGCTTGTTACAGTGCTGCAAAACACACCATCAGCTGTTGCGCTCAACAGGGACTTGAAATGCTCATCTGTTACGTTCACATACTCTTGGAAAGAAACGTGCTCAGTATCATCCCATAATTTTAAATTGCGTTGTTTTCCACACATAAGCTCCTTTTAGGCACTGCTCAATGGCATTACTGAAGCTGACGGCTTTGACTGAATTACATGCGTGCCACAGCATCGCTGTGTGGAACAGTGTGGTCAGGTCACATTATCAAGACCACTGATGACTCATCACATGCATCAGAGGGGACTAAAAAACAAGAACGTGCTGTCTCTTAAACACTCGTACATTCTGGTAACTTCAGGTATACTCGGAACCCAGAGTATAACTTCAGTTCTACTCATTATCCCCTTGCTTCTCCTTGTCACAACTGTCTAAGTTTTAAGATTTCATTAGTAATGCACAAGGGAAACGTTGTAGGTGTTCACTGGTGGAATAATTCTACTGTTTCAAATTGAGTTTTCAGAAAAACAATAGCTAATGCTGTGTGGGTCAAGTCCGTTCTGTTCCTTGATGGCTACAAATAGAACTTTTAAGAAATATGTACTTAAAAATAAGCAACTTAAAATGGTCTCTTAGAAGCCTCTTAGAAGCTGCTTTTATTGGTAGCTATAAGAGTGCTGGTGCATTTCTGGGGAGAAGTCTTCCATTTATGCAATGTATTTGGAAATTTCCTTGATTTTTGGAGCTGGTTTATATTCTCTGAGAAGCTTTTTCATACTCAATGTCTCACTAGAATTTTAATTGTAATTTGCAAAGCTGTGTACATTACAGCATAGCTCAAATAAAAGCTTGATGAAGAACTTTTTCCAAGGGATTGTTTATAAACTAGATTAATAAAGCTGGCAGGTATATGAAGAAAATGAGGCTCTGAGCACCATACCAAGTATTTTTGATGAGGTTGTTTGCATATTCAAAATAAGAAAAAAATAAACAAACAAAAGAAAATATCAAGTTAAGACCAAAATTTGTGAGGCAGTTGGAGATTTCTTCTGTGTCAGAATTCTATCTGCAACGTGAGGGCTTTTTTCATGGGCGTGACAACAGCATTCTGTCATCTGATGAACATTGGTACCTCTTCTGTGGAAAGGTGATGGCATTATAGACTTCTCAGCCTGTCCCTGCAGATGTTAAATAGCCCCTGACCTTTTTTGCCTTTAAAAACAAGCCAACGAGGGCTGGAGTCCCTAAGCTATAATACACAAGCCACTTACTGACACAGGGTCCAGCACAGAGCCAGGAGCTATTGCTGTCCCTGGTGCTGTCCATCATAGTGCTCAGGGAGGGGTGATTCAGGAGTTATTTTCGTTTTTATGAACGTAGATCTGGGTTCACCATAAGTGTTGGCAGAGAAAAATATTTGTCTTGCTGTACAGTTCTCTGTTAGCTTGATGGCCATGGGTTGTCCCTAAAGGACTGGCTGGATTTTACTGTGGGAGCTGTTAAGTGTATCTGTGCTAAGTTTTGTGTTCAGTAGTAGTAATTTGATTGTTGTGAAGTGCACATCCAAGTAAGATATAGCAGATATTACACGTGCGTAGTTGTCATTTCTCGGTGTTTGAGGCTATTTGATTACAGTGGAAATTCTGTAAATAGATGCCTTTGTAGACCTGTGCCTTTACTGGCTGCTGCAGGACTGGTATCAGCCTCACATGTGTTTCTGAGCTCAGGTTTTTCTGAGCTCCTTTTCATTAAAACTGAATTTCTACTGAAGGAATTTGGAAAGTTCTTATGAGTTTAACTCCTCAAAATGAGACATTTTTAAGCTAATTGGAATAATCTAACAACATGGAAAGGAGAACCTTTTCATGGTAAACCTCATCTGTATTGTATTGTGGCTTCAAGTAATAGAGCAGTGAAATCCCAGTGTGATGAAAATCAGTAGGAGACTTGTCAGGATTTTCATCTTAAGACTTCTAAGCTATGCAGGTTAACCAGCCTCTTAAATTAAATTAATATTAAACGTCTTACTCCTAATTCCTTCTTTCCGAGGCATTACAGCAAATACGGAATATATAAAAACAGCTTCTTGTTCAGCTTGTAGCATTCAGTTCAAGAAGTTAGAGCAGAAAAGCTCCATTAGTATAAAGCAGCACTGCCAGCTAAAAATGAGCTATGGAGAGGTATTTCAGTAACGTCAGCAATAAAATTCAGAGCGTGTGCGTACATATGCATGCATATATACACATACGTGTCTGTAATACAGTGATGCACTTGATGAATTTTCAGTTCAACTGCTGTTTTCTTTCTACCTGTGGGTATTTCATACAGTAACAGGTAAAGAAAGCAGTTTTAAAACAAACAAAAAAGCCATTTTCAGGAAATGGTGCTGCAGCTAGTTATCTTTTTTCCTTTTTTCTTTGCCCAGCCACTAAGATAAAGTTGAAGAACCTGTGGTACCATTTTCAGCTACAGTGAAGGCACGAAATAATTTTTTTTTTTTTTTTTCCTTCAAAGTTCCCTGAATCCAATTGGGAAAGATTTTAGGGAGATGGAATTCCAAGTGCTGTGTGCTGCATTGGCCTATACTGGTCCATTGCAGTTTTTAATGGTGTATTGTGTGTACTGGAAATACCTTTGCCGCCTTGTTGCACTTCCTTCTACTTTTTACCTTCTTCTGTTGTAATAAGCAGCCCAGCCACACCATTTGTTATTTTTCCCTTTTTTTTCCTCCCTTTTCCTAGAGAGTCTTTTGCTTTTCAGAAAGAGTTTGGCCGGGGTTCCTTGTTAGCTGTGAGATCACATGAACCTGGGAGGTATAGCTGGAGCTCTTCCAGCCTGACTTGTCTGCCTTCGTTTCGCTGCCTGTTCTGTGCTTGGAATGCTCCTTGTTAAGGGAGAGGCGAAGACAAAAGAAGAAAGGACATTTTAAGATTGTTAGGCGAAAGCTATACCTGTTTTGTTCTGCACAGTGTTCAGAACACTTTCATGGTAAGATGTGGTGCATGTAAGCTGAAATTTGGAGTTTCCTCCAATAGTGACATTTTTATGTTGAACAGGGAGGCATGAAATTATTCCCTAGCAACATTAAGCAAGTAAAAGTTAATGGAACTTTAATGGTTATTTATATTTTAATAATATGTAGTTACAAATGTCCTTTTGTTTATAATCTACTTGAAATGTATAGCCATTTAATCAGAAGAGAAAGCCGTAACATTTAGTTTATTACAAAAATTAATAGCTTTTGTGACACCTCTGCATGTAATGAATCTTTCTCTTTTGATTTAAATCATGCTTCACTTTTCTTCACGCAGGATGAAAGATTAGATACTTGCTGAAACTGAAGTGGTGAAGCTTTGTCAATTCCGTTTAGTCCCTGACATGGGTACCTTTGTGCTTTTGGTGCCTCAGGTGGCTCTAAAGAAATTGGAAAACTGTAATTGAAATTCAGGAGAGGTTGGATGTCTAACCTGTTTAGGCACTCTGTAAATCCCATTTTCCTGCATCTGTAAGCAGTGGATATCTTTGTAAGTCTGCTTGATTATAATATCCAACAGGAAAACCCAAACGCTATTACAGAAACTGGATTATTCTTCTGACAGAGTAGTGCATGACCTCAGACATCTCAAGCCCCTGATGTGCCCCCCCCCATGGAATGAAGAGCAGTTGCATGGCAAGTTTAGAGTTCTCCCTTGCCTGTTGCCTCTTCTGCTTCTGTAACGGCAGAAATCCAGCTGCTTGCTGGATTTGGCACTCGCTTCCAAGGCTGTGGAGATGGAGAAATTGTGAAAGTAAACAGCAGGTCTTGCACAGATGCAATAGAAACCATCTGAGCTACAAGGTTTCACAACCTGCCTTAATACCATGTCCGTGTCACCTGCACATCTGTAGAGTAAAAAGCTGTGGGTTAAATTGACTTCACCATTTGTCACGGAAATTAATCGCTTTGCCTCTGCTGTAGCCAATACCCAGATTAGATGTTGGGTTCAGGTATTCCTTCTGACACTGAGGAATTAGGGATATTTCATGCAAATGAACAGATTTGCTGCTGAGGTTAATCAGTGCCCCCTCTTTGAGTGCTTAGGGAGTCAAACTGTCACTACATAAGTGTGAGCTTTGATAACAGAAATACTGGAAAATGATGATTTTTTTTTTTTTTTCCAAGTCTATTTTTGCAGTTTGCTTGTGTTTGTGTCCACAAATAAGGCGCAGAGGAATCTTTCTACCACTGAAGATAACTATCTAGGAACTCCTTTTGTTCACCCTTCACAGGCACAAACTGCAGAGTAGATGTGTATTGATAGGGCTGGGTTTCTTTGCTGTTGAAAATTGTGCTGGTTTAGAGTTGACTAGAATTGGTTAAATGGCCAGCTGTCTTTAGCTGGAGGAAAAGGTTTCCCTTTGACATTCTGTTTAATTGCTAGAGGCTAAAGAGAGTTTATTTAATTTTGATATGCAATTTAGGTTACTCAGTGAGCAGTTTTATTTTCTCAGCTCAGTTTATCAGATCTGCTTAAGCCTATTTGCTGATCATGAGGTACATTAGAAAAATTGTGATTCTTTAAAATTACGTGTTGTACAAAATCAGATTATTGCTTGTAGTCTTAAAATGTCATTTAAGCTAATTATTGATCGGATTAATATATTTTCCATTGACCATCACTAAGCATCTTTTTACACAGAAGGAAGGACATGAATTTGCTATTGAATCTGGAATCTGTCAGTTTAAGCTTTCTGCCGTCAAATTTATCTGACCTGTTTTGCAAAGGCTTACCTGGGGAAATGTACTTTTGCTAATTACTGAGAGAGGGCAGGCTCTGTGGTAGCCCTGCAGCACGGGTGACTTCCATCCCAGAATCATCCGGGGGCGTAACAGCCACACGGAAAATGAGAGACTGAGTGGAAAATGGGCTGCCTGGGATTGACTGCTGCCAAGGAGACCTGTCCAAAAGGTGAAGGTTCCAGGGAAACCATGGCAGTGCTGTTTCTGTGGGGGGGAGAACAGGTCCTTGGAAAAAAACAGGCAGTCTTGCCGGCAGCCTCCGTGTCCAGTAAGCCGTGCAGATACACGAATCGGGCTCTGTGTTTGCAGAGAAGGTCTTGGGGACCCCTGTAATGCTGCCAGAACTTGTCAAAAAGTCCAACTGGAACAAGGCAGGTGGGTCTAGAAGCAGAGTCAGCTCTTTTAGTGCTGTCTGAAGTCCTCTTCACTAGCACGCTGCGTATTGAGGAGAGGTTCCTTCCAGGAGGAAAGTCTCTTGTTCCACATAGGCAGGACTTGCAGTCAGAGCAGTAGAGGGAGAAACAGCAAAGATGCCCTGTTGTGTTTGTTAACAAAGCTAGTTTACTTGTTTGGTTTTGGTTTTTTTTCCTCTCCCTATTGCTTATTTTGCAAAACACCTTCTCATTTTAGAACGTGTACGTTCTAGAACCGTACTATAGATTGAAATGTGCTGTTCCTCCTGTGTGCTGTAGTGTGCTTTTGTATAATTTCAGCTCTGAGCAATAGTATGATGTGGTGCATCGTGTACCCTGATGTATTCTTCCCACAGAAATTTTCCGTGCCTGCCCTTGTCACTGTTGCAAAGCACATTTAGATAGGAAGGCTATAAATGAGGTTCTAAAAGTTCTCACAATGACATGCAAGTGAGCAGCCAGGACCAGTCCCCAAGGGAGCAGCTGGGTCGTTTTCCTGTTGTGCCAGCTGGTGGGGTGCTGGTAGGACTGCTGGGCTTGCTTTTCTTCACTGCACTGCAAAGGAAGAGCCTCACCAGCAGCGTGTGGGAGCCCGTCTGGTAGCACTGAGATGTTTTAAGTCCAAGAGGGTGTCCCTCATTCTCTTTGTATCCCTTCGGTAGTTGAGGGGGTTGATGGGTCTCCTTTACTTTGCCCAGATCTGCTGGCTTCTTGAGAAGGCTGTCTGCGGTGTGATGTGTGCTATGCTCTTGAGCTGCTATGTGTGCCCGGTTTACACCTTGCTGAGCTTCTCAAAAGCTAGGATGGTCAACTTCATGCAGGCTGAATACAGAGGTGTTGGGGTTCCTGCAATACATCATGGTGAAGTGATAGGAGAGCTTGCCCAGAAAAGGAGAGCTCTCTTGTTTCCTCCTCAGCCTAGAGGGCTGCACTGATGCTCAGCTGCCAGGCTTTTTCTTGGTGAGGACACTGTATTGAAGGAGTCAAGATTCACTGGACCAGAGATGGTGGTAGCAAGGGGAAACTTGGTTCCCTGCCAACTGAGACCTTGTAAAGTTTACGTCTTCAGTTTTGCTCTCTGTTTCCAGTAACATTTATACATCTACTAAATAATCACTTGATATATGACGCGTCATCAGCGCTTGGAGTTGGGATCCCGTTCTCATCTGATTGCATTTTAAAAGGAATTGCTTAGATGTTGAAAGCCCATTGAGGGCTGCGGTTGTGAACCCGATTGTGACATGGGCCTTTCAGTGGGCAGATGAAACACCCTTCTCTGCAGAAAAGCAGAGAGGGGGATGAAGCTGAGCTGCCCCTCTGTTGTTTTCTTTGGCTTACTTAAATGGAGCCTGCCAGAAAAGTGGATTGTCCTGTGTCCCTCTCACAAGGCCACAATTCTTCTTGTGTTCCACTTAAGGAATGCAGACTCCAGTAGATTTTATTGTGGAAAGGAAATGCTGGGTGTCATTAGGCCAAAGTCCTTTGGGATCCTTGTTCATAGGTCCATGTGTGATCATCTTGGATGTCTGAGCTGGCAGTTTGGTTTTGTTTGTTGTTGTTTGGTTGTTTGAGGGAAAGTACAGATGTATAATGAACCACTTAGTCTAATGAAATTGAAGATTGTTTGAATACTTTTACTGGCAGAATTCCTGTTAACTGGTTCTGTTAGCCCAGTGTATCTACTGTTCCTAGAAGATGTATTATAAATATGTTGTCTCCAAATGGCAACCAGAAGTCACTACTATTCTTTTATCTCTTTGTTGGGTTTTTTTCCTTTTGGAGGAATGAGTAGAGAGCAAATGCATATTTAAAAGTATTGTTCCTTTCCGTTCTGGTTCTGCAGTGACTCAGATGCAGAAGTATCCAGAGATAGTTGCTGTATTTTCTGCTACTCTGCCTGGCTCTTTAATCTCTGTCAAGAAATTGTATCTTGCCCTTCCTTGCCCAGTAGATGTTGCTGTTGAATCAGTAACACCGAAAGAGGACAAGGGGGTGAAAAAAGCTTTCAGAACTCAGAAGATGCGGTAAATATTCTGGTATCCTATCCAGAGAAAAGAGGTTTTATTAAAAAAAAATAAATAAATGTTGCGCCCATAATGTTTTTATTTATTCTGTTGGCTTGAGAATCTGCAGCATTGTGTGTAATTTTGAGTTACGGGCTTATGAACTGGGGAAAACCAGGAGGGAAACTGGATTTTCTACCTTGCATCTCCATTGTTATGGTTTTACTAAATACATATATCTTGTACTCTCACCCAAGAAGCATAAATCACGTCAGTCATCTCTATAGGATGATAGTTTTGCAAAGCTGTGCCATGCGGTAAGAATAGACAGACATTCCTGTAGCCTCTCCCAAATCAGCATCGATTCTTGGAAGCTGGAGCTTTGCCAAGTTGTCGGAGCACCTTTTAGGATGAAAACCCATGACAGAGGGTGGGGTTTGTGTGTGTTTGTTGTAGAAGACAAAGTAGGAGAGGCAGGACACTTTGGGAGGGGAGATTGAAAGAAGATGAAGAGGTGGAGTGCTTCCTTTAGCCACACCTGTTCAGGAAGGTTATGTCTAGAGGAAGTTTTAAATTATTTTTTCTTAATGAAGTCTGGTCTTCTAATGGGGTTTGAGAAATAGTTTGCTATTGGTCAGAAAAAAAAAAAAACAACTGTGAATAAAATATTGAGTAAACAAGTAACCTCACTGCTGAATTTTCTTTCCCTGTTATATGGGAAAACATCTGCAGCAATTGGTTTCCTTGGAAACAAATTCTCTGCAAAAGCTAAATGCGCTCTACCGAGCCTGTCAATTTTGCTGCGTTTGAGAAGAGTTTAACAGGCACGCTTGGACCCTTTTACTACATTTGTTTCTCAAATGCTGTGTCATTTGTGCTGTTCTCGCATAAAACAGCCGATCAAAGGAGATGTGTGATGTGCTTTGGATTTCGGACAGAACGAGAAGAAAGGTATTTACAAGCCTAAACATGGACAGTGTGTACGTGGATATTTACTTACAGCATCTAGTTTTCTGAACATTTATTTTTAAAGTCTTGCCTTTTAAAGCTCAGTGCTATTGTTTGCATATTGTTGCAGTCTGAGCTGGTTTTTGGAGTTGGAGATCAGATTGCTGCTGAAAGGAATTGCTGGTACATTTGCCTCAAATTAGAATTTTGGCAGGACATTGGTTTTATTTGTAGCTTATTTAAGTAATTCAATATGGGATACATGTGTGTGTTCTCTCAGAGTAGTATTTTTGTTCTGGCTGTGAAAGGAGCATGGTTTTCTCTACTGTGTTAGAAGGTTCTGGTGATGCTCGTGATCAGCTTCAACTGTTCAAGCCAAAACCAAATCTGTTTAACAGTGTGGTTGTGTAATTATATAATGAAGAATTAATTTACAGCTTGCATTATTGTACTTGAAGAAAATGAAGCTCTGTTAAGAAAGTACTGCATAAGATTTAGATGGTTTTTGGCAGGTTTTACATAGCTTCATGTGTGTACCTGGATCATGAGTGTGTGAGGTAGAAGTCGCATTTGTGACCATCATTCTATTAGTAAGACAATTTTCCATACTGGAAAAATAAAATGTATTGCTGAGAAGGCTACTCTGTATAGAAAAACAACACATGTTGACAAAACATTGGCTGTTGCTTGTCAAATAGAGACATCTGGCAGTGACTCCATGGTGGGATTTTTGACTAAAATAGGCTTTAAAATGTTTCATAAACTCCTTTTGCTCTCTAAAAGGAGGCAGCTGTTCGCATGAAATTTATATATAAAGTTTACTCACTAGGCCCTTTGCATTTGGGATTTTATTAATGAGTATTAATCAACCTTTGAATCTGAGACCTTACGGTGTTCCCCCCACAGGTGATGTTGCCTGTCATTGCTGAGGTATATATTTATAAGGAGTTGTCACACTAGAAAGGACTTGAGGTGAAGTTTTCATGGACTCTGTGTTTGCTGGGTGCTCTAAGTTACTAATACATTACAGTGGCCCCTGTGCTCTGTGTGTCCAAACTGATACGGTCTTTTCCATGAGAAACCAGTCTTTATTTTTAAGCACACTTTTGCAAAAGTCAGGGGGAAAGGACAGATGTAGAGTGAAAGAATTATTTGTATTCCTGATCTATCTACTGAATTCTACCCTACCTCTTCTTGTTGCCTCTACACATTCAAAAACTTAAAAAAAAAACCCCAAACCCTAAAATATTTATTCGATTGTAAACAGTGAAGTTCCTTGAACAGCATAGTGCCTAATCCCATGAAAGGAATAAAATTAGTTAATCTAATAACATAACTACTCCTACTCTTCGAGAGCTGTTTGCCTACAACCCATTACCACACCAGTGCTAAATACTCTGCAAGAAATTCCATTTGCACATGTACGTGACTGGGAAGGGAAATCTGATAGTGAGAAAGATGAACAGTTTTTACAGGTAACACTGTGTTTTGGAAAGCTTTTGGATAGTTAAAGAATATCTGATTTCTGTATTTCATAACCTAATTTGAAACATTATTTGCTAGGTTGTTTATTTGCATGCATTTTCTTTGGTTTTACCCAGTAGAGACTTCCAGTCAAAGTTATTTTGTGATTTTTGCTTTTGTAGCAAGTGATCCTACTCTGCTCTGGTGAGACCACATATGGAGTACTGTGTCCAGTTCTGGGCTCCCCAGATCAAGAGAGACAGGGACCTATTGGAGAGAGTCCAGTGAAGGGCTATGAAGATGGTGAGGGGACTGGAGCATCTCTCTTATGAGGAAAGGCTAAGAGACCTGGGGCTGTTTAGCCTGGCAAGAAGACGACTGAGAGGGGATCTTATCAATGTTTATAAATATCTAAGGACTGGGTGTCAAGAGGATAGGACCAGTCTCTTTCCAGTGGTGACCAGCAACAGGACAAGGGGCAGTGGGCACAAACCGGAACACGGGAAGTTCCACCTTAACATGAGGAAAAACCTCTTCGCTGTGATAGTGACAGAGCCCTGGAGCAGGCTGCCCAGAGAGATTGTGGAGTCTCCTTCTCTGGAGACTCATAGCCCACCTGAGTGCGATCCCGTGCAACCTGTGCTGGGTGAACTTGCTTTGACAGGGGAGTTGGACTCTCTGTTCTCCAGAGATCCCTTCCAACCCCTGCCATTCTGTGAGTCCATGATCCTAGAAATGGCAGATCCTACTGTACTAACTAGCAAAGGTGACTGTTTTCTTAATGCCTGTTTGTCGGGTTGGTCAAGATCTTGAAGGAAGTAAATGGCTTTTATGGGGATGCTCATACATCTCTAGGGACCAAAGAGACTTTTCCTTTCATGTCTGTTGCTGTGGTATAGCTAAAGTTTTGAGTCAGGCCTTCTAGTGCATGGCATCTGACATCCTCAAGCCTGCTCTATATGCTGCCCTTTGGAATTGCAGCTTTTAATTTGCATTTCGTGGTTGTAGCCTCCCTGCTGCTCATCCATGCTCTGCTGATGCACTGATGGTATTTATCTCTGAAAATGCTCTTCCTCCTGGCTGCACAGGTGGGAATGGTGAAAAGGATCACAGTGTTCTCCTTCAGACTTCCAGGCATTGCCATGAAGGATACAGGGTCATATTTGGAGAGGGCTCCATTATACATCTGCTGTCATGGAAAGGGGCATATGGTACCATAATTCTTTCTTTCTTTCCTTGAAGTCCTTTCCAGGCCTAACATCCTGACAATATCCATGCAGAAGCGTTGTATGCCATGACAAATATATGACCATGTCCAATGAAACAGGGTGATAAGCTGTGGGGTTTTTGTCTGGCACGTTAATGTAGTTTTTTCCTTTATTTTTTTGGACATTTTTGTGTACTCCTGAATTTTTTTTTTGTTATTTTTTTCCAACATTGTCGTAAATGACATCTGACAGGAGCCCTACCAAAACTGACATCGTAGGTACGACTGTTGAATCGGCACATCCAGGCTGTACAACTGTGTTTCAGTGGGCGTTCAGCTGCTGAGCTTTTGAGGGAGCCCTGCGCTACCGTTCAGTCCTGATGCGGTAGTTACATCTGATGATGGGTAAGTGGCAGAAGGGCAGAACAGGATGGCACTGGCATTCTGCTGAGTCTCTGTGGGGGAGCTGGCAGCTGAAGGAGTGAGTGATTCAGCCTGTTGGAACTAGTCTCCTCAAGAGGAGAACTCCGAAAGCAAAACTTTGCAGAAAGAAACTTTAAGAACTTGAGAAATGGCAAGAGTAGAGAACCAGGTATTTTGTGGAAATCTCAATTCAAACTATTTAGGTCTCGTAAAACGTGGTATGACTCGATGGACAGCAGAACACAGTGCAAGAGCAGCGTGATTACAAAGCAACTGTTGAGAATACCAGTGTTGAAGATATTCTGGTGTACCAGTTGGTGCATTCTGGAGGTTATTAGTTACCAATAACTGTGCAACTGACCTGTCAGCATTGGGTGGAGTGAGAAACAAGATGGCTGATGGGTTGGAATAAGAAACTGTGAACTGTGTTCTGAGGGCAAGTCTCTCTGAGAGCCTGTCCCTCTGTGTTAATCTTTGTGGATTTATAAAAGCAACTCTTGGTTGTAGCTGGATTACTTCAACTCGGATGATATTTTTTGAAGCATCCAGATATTCTAAAACTTAAAATACTACTAAAAATTGAAGCCCATGCAAACTCTTAAGTGTAATAGATGATTTGAGATGATTTTTTTTTCTTTCATTGCATTTTAAGGGTAAAAATAAACATCATTGCTTTAAGCTTGTCACTGGCAAAGGAATTTTTGTTAGGGATTGATTTTGTTAGGGATTTTGTTAGGGATTACACTCAGCTGTAAGAGTGAAGGAGGAAAAATAAGAAGCAGCAACAGCAGTATGTAATAAAAACAACGAGGAAATGTATACGTGCATGCTTGGATTTTTCTTTCAAAATCAGTTAACTCTTCAGGACTGTGGTTCTTCAAGAAAACTGTCAGCATGACTTTCAGAAGCCTCCTAAAGCAAAAATTCAATCTTTCTGTTCAAGAAAGCATGACAGGGTGGTTTGGATGGTGGTTTTGGTTTGTTTTTTTTTTTTCCCTACCTGGAATCTCCTGCCACTTTTGGTGAGATGTGACCTGCTGTTTCTCTCCTGTATTAAGCATCCATCAATACAAATAACCAGACTAAGAAAATAATGCTGGTTTATTGAATGAGGATTGTACTCAATAAAATAGATGGGGAATTGGCCTGGTAAGGAAACACAGACAGAGAAGTTTTTAAGCTCTGTCGTGAAGGACCCAAAGGCAACACTGAAGGACCTGTGGTGAGGGCGAGTGTTCTGCAGCAAGACTGAGATCTTGTTTGGGATTTGGCCTCTTCGGCTGCAGGCTACAAACCCTTGTCATTATTGGAAATGATTTTCCTATTCCTGGATGTTTTTTTGAGACCTCTTAAATTTTCCTGGTTCTGCATCAAGACAAAGCCCAGTCCTGTAACAGTGCTTGGGGCGCAGTGCAGGAGGGAGGCCAGCATCCAGGGCAGAACAGTAAGTAGCCTTGAGGGGGGCACATCTGCCAGAGGTGGGCATCTCAGTCAGACCAATCACAAACTGCATCTTCCCATGTCCTTAAGTTCCTGAAGTATTGCACGATTTCCTTTCCTGAAAAGGGAGAAACTTTTTGTCACCCTGAAGCTCCAGTGAAAGCTACATTTTAAAAGACGTACAAGAGGAAAAAGGCAGTCAAATTTTAAGATACATGCCATTAAAAAAATGTTCTGAATTAAAGTTGACATCCTTCTACTCTGTCCTTTATCCATGATAATACTTGTCAGCCTGTTCCTCAGGGCTAAGCACTTCAGGTTTTTTTTCTGTGCAATCAAATTGAATGGTCCTGGAAATACCCTACTTTTTTCACTCTGAATAGTTTTTAGATTGCTGATTGTATGTAAAATTAACAATGATAAGTGACAGTTAAATATCACATTTTGTTAGAGTAATTTCCTGAGAATGTTTTAAATCAACTCTTGAATAGTAGACCTGATAAACTTTTATGTGTGTGGCCAGTTCTTTTGAAAGAGTGATTTTTACAAAATGGGGCATGTAATGAAGTTTGGACTTTTTGGAATACTCCAAATCTGAACACACGCAAAAAGGGACTGATTTGAAGGCTACTATTTTTTAGGAGACCTCAGATGGTTGAGCTTTGAAAAATCTGGGATAGACTTTTTGTGTGTGTGGGGAGGAATTAATTTTTTTGATCCCTCACCCAGCATTTCCTTTGAAAAGAAAACCACCCTGAGAAGAGAAACGATTTGTGTTTTCTGGATCAATTTCATTTCTGCATTTAAATGTGGGATACTAAGGATACGGGGGGAGAATAGGACTGTGACATCTCTGCAGCCAGACTCTGCCAGCTATTTAGCTATCATGCTGCCTTTCAATATATGCTCTTTGGAAACAAGAGCTCCCCATTTCCACTTTTTTTTTTTTTTTCTGTGTTTAAAGTACTGTGGTTTCATTTTTTTAGGGTTGGAGTACAGCTTTCCTTCTATGGCCTGTCTTTTAGTTATACAGAACCATAGAATCATTTGGGTTGGAAGAGACCTTTCAGATCATCAAGACCAACCGTTAACCCTACTCTACCAAGTCCACCACTAAGCCATATCCCCAAGCACCACTTCTGTATGGCTTTTAAACACATCCAGGGATGGGGATTCAACCACCTCCCTGAGCAGCCTGTTCCAGTGCCTGACAACCCTGCCAATGAAATTTTTTTTTTCCTAATGTCCAAGCTAAATTTCCCCTGGTGCAGCTTGAGGCCATTCTCTCTTGTTTTGTCATTAGTTACCTGTGAGAAGACACCAACGCCTACCTCACTACAGTGTCCTTTCAGGGAGCTGTAGAGAGCAATGAGGTCTCCCCTCAGCCTCCTTTTCTTCAGACTAAACAGCCCCAGTTCCCTCAGCTGCTCCTCTGCTGTTCTTCAGGCCCTTCACCAGCTTTGTTGCTCTTCTCTGGACCCGCTTCAGCACCTCAGTGTCTTTCTTCTATTGAGGTGTCTAACACTGAACACAGTACTCGAGGTGTAGCCCCAGCAATGCCGAATACAGAGGGACAATCACCTGCCTGGTCCTGCTGTCCACGCTATTTCTGATACAGGCCAGGACACTGTTGGCCTTCTGGGCCACCTGAGCATGCTACTGGCTCATCTTCGGCTGCTTGTTGATCAACATCCCCCAGTCCCTTTTTGCTGATCATCTTTCCAGCCACTCTTCCCCAAACCTGTAGCATTGTCTGGGGTTTTTGTGGCCCAAGTGCAGGACCTGGCACTTGGCCTTGTTGAGCCTCTTACAGTTGACCTCAGCCCATCAATCCAGTCTGTCCAAGTCCCTTGGAAGAGCCTTGCTACCCTCAAGCAGGTCAACACTCCCACCTTACTTGGTGTCATCT